>NJDD01011210.1:0-17087 GCA_002245505.1 Calephelis nemesis
CCATTCTGTTACCTTAGTTAAAGTTTTACTTGTTTCTTCTAATAAATCCTCTTCAAGTGAGTGGAAGGGTATCCTTATCTTTTTCTGAAGCCATATAACCTATCAGTGCTATAAAGTGGAGGGTAGCCGAAGACTTACCCCTTAAGACTATCATCCTGGCCACAGGACAGCGACACACCTATAACAAATATGGTGTGTAAAGGACATGATTTTATCTCTTATCATCAGGAGAGCCAACGAAACAACACGAAAAAATGTAAATTACCACCACGTTGTGGAACTCCGGTTTTATTTTAAAACTCGTAATTTTTGCGGTCACACAGCCATTGCGGTTGAAATAATCGCTTGCAAACTTATAGAAATTTATCCGGGAACTGCAAACAACCGCGGGCGCTGCGGATGTAAAGCGTGCCGTGAAATATGCTGTTACTTTTTGCATGTACATCTAAATTCTCAGAAACCGCGGGCTCGCAAATGCGGTGGGCGCGGGAAAACTGCACCGTGAGTACTTAGCCTAAAGGTTTTTACAGACGCTATAATTAAAAAGAATCAAGTTTGTAGTGTTTACCAAGTGCTAATAGAGTTCACCATGACTGATGATTCATTTTTTTTTATTTTTTTTTATGATATTGGAAGGCAAACAAGCAGACGGATTTCCTGATGGTAAGAAATTCACGCCGCCTAGAGACACCAAAGGTGGTAATGGTGCGTTGCCAACCTGAGGCCGGGATGTTAGGCCTCGAGCAAAAGTAAGTTTACCGGCTACCTCACCCTCCGAACCGGAACACGTCATGAGGTTATGGCGGCAGGAATAGGTAAGGCGGTGCTACCAATCCGTCCGAGTTGCTGCTAATCTCTACCACCTAGTCAAATGTCATGGTGTTAGTGACATTGAGCCTATGCTCGCCTTTTACGAGCTACCTGGCAAGGAAGGCAGACGGACTATTCTACAAAAGAGCCCGGACCAACACGTGGGAATTTCATGAAGATGAATTGGCACGCTCCAGGGTCAACTCATTGCGCACGTTGGATGGCTAAACTACTGTGCTTTGAAGACTTTTCTCTTTTTAAATAGATTTAGGCTAACCAACAGAGAAGAAAAACAAATTCTTAAATTTGCTGGACTTGTTGCACCAAAATGTCAGGACAACCAAACATAATTTTCGGATTTATACGAAAGTGTTTCCACATTAGTAGCTAGATAATTTTAATTTTAACTTTACCTTCAATATATATATTACAATCATGTACATTTGTCAGAAAACATTCAGATCTATTTAAAAAGCAAGCAGACAACCCTCGACGCTACGAAGCTAGAAATAAATTTAAACATAATTTAGAATTACCCCCGTCAAAATAAAAAATACATAGTTCCGGACCTTATGACAATTAAGACCTACAATAAACTTCCCAATGAATTAAAATCAGAGATGAATAACCTAAGATTTTCAAAAAAATTAAAGAAATTTTTGATATAAAAGAGTTATTACACTTTAAACGATTATTTAGTAGATAATTTCAAAAGTGAAATCTGAAATAGATCGGTCCACTTCAATTTGCAACACCCTAAAAGGGTACATATGTCCTTCAAACAACAAGTGGGAAAAATTTGTAACACCTTTTATGTGACATATGGAGCAATAAATGATTGATTGATTGATTGATTTATTGATTGATTGATTGATTGATTGATTGATAGATCTGGGAATCCCGTCGCACAGTTTGAGAAACCCTGCCGTGTACTCGCGATAATATCGATAGTGCGGTACTGATAAGTTTAGTCAATACCTATTCCATTGTCGACATCACTCAGTGTAACGTGTTACCAACTTTAGTATTTTACAGTTTGATTAAAACCAAGTTTATTACTGATAAGTAATCTGACTGATGCCTCACAGATAATTAATTTTATCACTACAAGTGCATATCCAGTGAGAGTTACATGGTACCAGGTTTTAAAATTCGGAGGTAATTTTTTTTTTTTATGTTATAGGAAGGCAAACAAGCAGACGGATTTCCTGATGGTAAGAAATTCACGCCGCCTAGAGACACCAAAGTTGGTAATGGTGCGTTGCCAACCTGAGGTCAGGATGTTAGGCCTCGAGCAAAAGTAAGTTTACCGGCTACCTTACCCTCCGAACCGGAACACGCCATGACGTTATGGTGGCAGGAATAGGTAAGGCGGTGGTGATTTTCTTAATTTTAGATACCTTTGTCTTTGACGTCATTGTTTTAAGAAAATGATGGATTGGTTACTGTCGCTATCTGTAAATATTTTATAAATAGACGAAAATGAAATGCGTTGTCTAAATTTTTATCTTTTACTAAGAGTGTTGTTAAATGTTTTGTGTCAGTGTTGTCAATTTTGTTCGTTAAGTAGTGGTGTGCAATGGTTGGTATTACTGCTTTTGCGTCAACTTTATAATGTCAGCGTCTGCCACTGTCATGTTCCGGTTTGAAGGATAAATAGCTTACTTAAGCTTATCTTACAGCCGATGTATATTTTTTAACAATTCATTGGCTTATTTGCATTCTCATACTATAAATTGGACTAATATTAATTATATGTAATATCGCTTAGAACGGTCGTGGTCAGGTCAGCTCTCAAACAAAAATTCCCCATTTAAATTGGTCTATACATTCAAAAGTTATAAGCATACAGACAAAAACATCACACACACGTATAACACGCCTCTTTTTCCGTGGATTTCAGTGCTATTTAAATAAAATTAAAATAAGCATTATTTATTTAAATCAAAATAATAGACGAAAACAAATAATAATTGACGCACAAAAAAATGCAATAACCGACTTCAACCTCATTAACTTTGACATCGAGGTACACCTCAAACTACATTAAGGAATATAATTAGAAAACCACTTTGGAGATCTTGATAAAATTCGTCAAACGTCAAAATTATGGTGTACATTTGTGCTAAAGAACTATCAACACATTGGACGGCGCCGTACCGGAGGACGTAGTGTTGGACGACCTCCCTCCCGGTGGACTGATGATCTGGTCAAAGTCGCGGGGAGTCGCTGGTTACAAGCGGCTGGTGATCGTGACTTGTGGCGCTCTTTGGGGGAGGCCTATGTCCAGCATTGGACGTCTTCCGGCTGATGATGATGATGATTGGACGAGTGCTATACGACTGAATATTGCTTAATTAAAAACTATCGAAGTTGCTTTTATAACTAGGTGAACTAAAAAATAGAAAACAATTTGCTGCTAGTTCAAATAAAGCAATTGAGTCATTGAGGAAAAAACATTTTAACATACAGATTTTCAATTAAATTAGATAATGTCAAGGGAAAACTTTGTTAAAATCAATTAGTTTCCACGAATAATTTGTTTAAGGATTAATGTTATGTTTACCAAAACATCTTCGCTAATAATTATTTAAAAGTGGTTTAAATTAACATGAATTAATTAGTGTGTTAACGTTAAATGGTAACTAGGTGCATACTACCGAGGACTTTCTTTAAGAATTTTAAAGGTAAACAATTCGTCACAAATAACTTTTTGCGAAACTTTAACTTTAAAGACGGAAGCCATAAGAAGGAACATTTCGGCTTTTAGGCTAGATCCTGAAGATTTTGATCATGATAAATATTTTTGGTCCTCGGCCCTTAATGAGTATGTAAAGTTTCAATTCATTCCGACTTTTAAAAGTAGCTGAAAAACTCGTTTTAAGAATCCGCCGCGTGCTTACGTATATACCAAGAACTTAATAAAAGCTATAAAAAACAAAAATATACGCAATAATGTATGAAATTCTTGCCCTACCCTTAAAAGAATAGTCTACTACATCTCCACTTATATTATCAGACGACCTGCCTAGACGTCACAACGTTATGACGTGTTCCGGTTTGGAGGGTAAGGTAGTCGGTAAACTTATCTACTTTTGCACGAGGCCTAAAATCCCGGCCTCTGGTTGGCAACGCACCATTACCTCTTTTGGTGTTTCTAGGCGGCGGAAATTTCTTACCAACAGGAAATCCGTCTGCTTGTTTGCCTTCCAATGTCATAAAAAATATTAAATGATCACCTTTACTTTTGGGCAATGCTTACCTTTGTTGTGTTCTGGTTTATAAGTTTAAAAAATTAATGGGCGTAAGAGTTTTAACTTTTCAATCTGAAGTAACATAATATCGTCTTTAAGGGCGATGTGATTGCTGATATATATTTGTTACTAATATCTGTTTATTACACGATATTCGTCTACTTATTTACCTTGGATACCATATAAATAGAACTGATAACACATAGTTGCAAGGTGTTTTTCTAGACAGCTAAATAGCTTTCATGGCGTCCTGACTGAAGATAAAAATAGTTATCTATCTGCTTTAGTATTGGAGCTATCGCTTAAGTATGATTTTATAAGAAAACTAGCTGTTCCGGCGAACTTCGTTCCGCCCGTTCAGTTTGTATGGGAAAAATTAAAATGTTGTTTTTCCCAGTTCCCTCAAAATTGCACAGTATAAAAAGTATCCTATGTCCTTCTCCCGGTTCAAAGCTACCTCCCCACCAATTTGATTAATCGATTCAGCCGTTCTTGAGTTATAAATAGTGTAACTAACACCACTTTCTTTTATATATATATATAGATTTAAAAAAAGTGTACTTTAATGCACAGGGTTACTTTCAAAAGATCGGCCAAACTTCAATTTAAGGGTAAAATGATAGTACATTTTAAATATTAATTGCCAAATTTTACTACTTACTTTAATGAAAATTCATTCAAAATTTCTATAAATTTTAAAGGAAGAAAAATTTTACAGGATTTGAACCTGTAACCTTTCGTCTTAAGCCGACGAATGCTATTACCATTTGAGCTACTGAGGATTCAAGGCCCGTGGCGAAATTTTTAATTCCTTTCTTACCCGTTATTATGTCCTGTAGATAAACAGTTCTATGTACCTACTAAATGAGTTTATCATTACAGATGAAATTCACATTTATAAAGGCTATAACTTCCGTTTCTCTTAACGTAATTTTATTTTAGCACTTGCTCTGTGCTTGGGTTAAATTTCTATAAATTTTAAAGAAAGAAAAAGATTCGCCCAAGACAGTCTTCACTGCGTCTGCGTTAATACTTCACTTTTTGTCACGCTACGTCGTACTAGTACATGTCGTAGTAGTACATGTCGTCATGTATACAGTCGTCATGACGTCATCAACCTGCGCATGCGATTGGGGTCAAAGATTACGTTATAGCCATGCATTTTGTCTTTTGCGTCCGAAAAAAATGTTATTAGCAATTTTTTATTACTTCGTAAATGGAAGGTGTTATCTATTAAACACCATAACGACTTAACCAGTATATTACATACATACATATCTTCACGCCAAGTCCCTTACGGGGTAGACAGAGTGTATCGGGTGCCAGATCTCACGATCCTGACAAACCTGTCTAGCTTCCTTCCATTATACCCTTTTCATACAAACACGCCGGTTTCGGAGACTATACACCACCCTCGGATAATATTCGATTTATCTGATCGTGAAATGTCAGCCTTGGTCTCCCCGGGTACCTACATCCATCTACATTCGCATTGTATATATGCTTTGTCAACCTTTCATCTGACATTCTTTCCACATGATGAACCAGCGGAATATGCCCTTACGCATTCTAACACCAACACTTTTATCGATCCCTCTCTTTCTCGAATCTCACTGTTTCCAGTATGTTAAATTTTCGAAAGAAACCAAAAATGATCTTTCGTGGTATTTTCTTTGTGAGATGCCTGTTAGGTTTAAACTCCAGGAACAATCTTCCATCAAATGTAGGTACATTTCATCTACCGTTACACCGTCCTCTAAGAAGCCAATTTCTGGACAGAATTTTTCTCTTTGTTCATTCATCATGCATAACTAAAGTGGATTGTTAGGAAAGTGGTCCAGATGAGTTTGCGAATAATGAACCTTTACGCTCATCAACTAGTGCATTAAAAATAAAACTCAACTGCATAATACACGATCGTACTGTAGGACTCTAATCACGATATGTCACTTAATAATTATTATCACATTGATAAGCTGTTTCATTTGAAGACTAATAAACAATGTTAACAACATTCATATATCCACTACGGACAATAACATCGCTGCTGTTAAATTTATTTTTTATTTTAATTGAAAAATAATGACCCCTTTATACGTAATAACTTAACAAGAAAACAGAAGTCTTTCTGGAAATATAACCGCTAATAAACAATAAAACAAAAAATATACTTACTTTGAAAAAGGTTAAAGGTTCACCCGTAAAGCAAAAATCTGAAAAATGTGTGATCTGAATCTTACTTGCGACGAAACCAGTTCAACACTAGTATTTAACGTTATATCTCTAACGCGTTTTCTAACAACGCAATCAAAATAAAAATACAAATACTTTTAAAATATAAGGGCTATTATAGGCTAGACTAGATGTATGTAATCGGTAGGTTAAAGCAGGGAAACCTCTGCGGCCGAAGCCAACTCTTACTTGACTACTATTATAAATATTAAATAACTTAAAACGCTTTGCTCTTTAAAACAAATCTATCAATTTAAATTGTATTACTTTGACAAGAAATTACCGGAGAGAGATGAATAGTACACAACCTCTTTTTTGTTCATCAATATTTATTTTATCATCTTCAAACTTTGCTCGATAGAAAAAAATCAAAAAGTTAACCCTTTTTTGAAAGCAAAACCCAACTGTCTACTACAATTACGAAAATAATTATCGGCACCAGATTTAACATAAACATAGATAAGTACTATATCTAAAAGATAAGTGTTTCAGTTTTTATACATTTTTTTTCAAATTACTTTTATAGTGTCAAAAATAGTGATTTGTCGCTTAAGACGTTTACTTTAGAGCGCAATATTTCATAGTAATCATGGAACGGGGGAGCGCGGTGATTGGCTCTTCTGGTTGACTAAGTATGGGGCCTTAACAAAAAATCTAAACTTCAAACTTATTTATTTTGTGAGTTCAGTTTAATTACTCACATATTATGTACTTAATCCCGTTTATTAACGAATGCAAGTATTCTTTTAACATTAACAAAATTCTAATGCCCATACCATGAGAACTTAGACAACACATGAAATAGTTAAATTAAAAATATTCACAATAACCAAAATTTCTTTGACAAAAAGAAAATACGTGATTGACACTCTTGTTCATGGTCCCCAAACTTATTTATGTAAAGCCCACTTTCAAATTTAGTTATTTTCTAGCGTGTGGGGTCACGCATTTGTTCTTGTGAAAACCTCAATAACATATTTGTTTCACCTGGAGTTAAAAACATTTATAAGTTTTCTTATCGCCCCCTCTAGGCTTCCAGTGCCGACATGGGGGCATTATCGCCCTCTTTGGGAAAGACTGCTCTTGACAATTGACTAAACGCGTTTTTAGTTTGTTCGTGTTTAAATTTTACAGAGAAATCCAGTCTTAGTTATTTCTAACGTTTGCACGTAGGAACTCAGCTTCTCACTCAACTTACTCTGACTACTTGACTTCCCTCGGTCGTCTATAATCCTCACAGTGAGTTCATTGGAAAACATATCTTGCTGCATGATATCTAGTCACCATTTCTTTTACATGCGTCTATAAATTTTAAGGAGTTTTGTTACCATCGGGAATGAAGATGGCCGTAATTTCTTCATGATCATTAAATTTCGTGATTACATTGAGTGAAATTGGTGAATTTAGGTGGGAATTAGATTAATTTTGCTCAGTGAAAGTGCGCAAATGAAATAATCAGTAAGAAATTAGTGTATCGTGTAATTCCTCGCTGCTATCAAATCTCAGTAGCTGAGCTTGAGTAACGAAACCTCCGCTTTATTCAAGACCCTGACCTGACTTGACTTTGTACATAGTGACTAAAGACTGTATAATAATTAACTAACTTGACATTGGCTAAATAAGTCTCGAAAAACGATCGAAGTTCATATTTATAAAAGAAGGAGAAGAAGTTTTAAGGTATTTAGATATTATTATCAGCAGGTAGCCTGTTGTCTTACCCAAAATGTAACCTTAATAAACCTTAAGCATTTTTCCTTCATTTTGTATGCTACATACATACGTATCTTCACGCCGTCAAGTCCCTTGCGACTTAGGCAGAGAGAGAGTATCAAGTTCAGGATCCTTGAAAACTTATAGAGCGCTTTCCTACTCTGACTACTTCACTTCTTCGGTCGTCTGTAATTCTAACAGTGAGTTCATTGGAAAACATGTCTAGCTCCATGATGTCTAGCCACCATCTCTTGTGTCGATATCTTTTATCTGCGTCCATAAGTTCTAAAGTATTTAGATATTTTTTTAAGTTCTTCATATAGATATTGTTATCATCCAGGTAGACCAGACCACCTTACCCACAATGTGACCTAAAAAACCTTACGCATTTTAACTTCATTTATATAGAGGCTTGCACGTAAGTGAGCGTTCTAATAAAATAGAGATACTGCGATCAATTTGTGTCAAATATTATCTTATCTTATCAATTAGATTTCATGAACATTTGTTAAGTCATCTTCGAAATTAAAGTTGTTAAACGATTAAACTATAAGACCTCCAAATCCTCACAGTGACTTTGTATTATTCAACTTTACGTTCTGTATGCATTATTTAAGTACAAGATATTTGGCGTAGGGATGTAATGGATCCGTGAAATAATTTAGTATTTTAGTATCTTCACGCCCATATCCCCGAAGAGGTAGGCAGAGGCACAACCAGGGCACCCACGACTAACCGAAAACACTAAGTCTGTAAGTGATCTTCTGTATTATTACAAATTACTTATTTTGACTTGGTAATCTCAAAGCTAACCTATGCAATCACAATCTTAATTACAGAATCAATCTTGCATTATTTTTGCTGCAAGCCTTGTCATAAGTAGGCTTATGTTTTAAATGAACTTTTGTTTTATATTTCTAGAGTGAAATGTATCGAGAACTTTCGCCAGAATTAGCCAAAATCGCCAAAGAAGAACTGAATGAAAATTCTCAGCGAGTGGCTAGTGACTTACAACATTTAAGAGAATGGATAGCAAAACAACCACATTTAAAAGCAAGGACAGGTATGTTGAAAAAATACTTATTTTAAAAGAATATATGAAAACATTTCAGCTTATCTCTTCTGTTCATTATTTCAAACATATGGATCCGACATAAATTTTTTGTTAGGCCTGCGCTTTTTTAAGACTACATAGATTATATATTAACATCCTACCCAATAAGTTACTGACTCCGTATATGGTGAAAATAACAATAATTGATAGTGAAAATTGGTCCAGATTGTCGATATCACCCATGTTATTTCAGTCGTTTTAACGTCATATTAAGTCATTAACAGCCAATATTAATAATCAATCCTAATCCAAAACTTGCTGTCCAAGATTGATGTTTTGATCAATTTTTATGTTATCGCTTGCCAATAACATATCTGTGGACTGGATAAATATGGCAATTAGGTATGGGATAGGCCGGCGGATACGCAGCTATCTAGATTGCTTGAAATCCATTAGATTCTATACTTCTTATCGTCGGAGCTTGGTGGAATTCCATTCTTGATGTAATTTATTTAAAAACACTTGTACTTTCCACAATATATATCCATTAGATTGAGATACATTATTAACATTAGCCGTAAAAGGCTCATCTTGGGCTAAGCGACGTGATGATAGAAATGGTTGTCAACTAAGATTCAACTCCATATTATTTCAATATTTAATGAATCTGATTTTTTAATTTCGTGAATGAATATTTAGTTTACACACTACATATTATATATCCTATTAATATTATAAATGCGAAAGTTTGTATGTATATATGTATGGATGTTTGTTACTCTTTCACGCAAAAACTACAAAGTCGATTACGATGAAATTTGGTATGTAGGTAGCTGAAGACCCAGAATAAAATATAGGCTACATTTTATCCCGGAGTTCCCGCGGGATTGGGACTTACGCGGGTGAAACCGCGGGGCGCAGCTAGTGTATTAATATTTATGTAAATCAAGAAGACCATAATATTACCATTTCCATTATAATAATATAGTCTGCGTGGCTTTGTAGCTGCTAGACTTTTGACAGACATATGCATGGCGCACGTTTCTTCATGTGATAAATATGATAATAATTGTCATGGATATCACATGATGAAACGTTCTAGTAATTGCCAAGTTTCCATTTACCTCACCACCTAATTATTACGACCGCCTAGTTAGCCGAGTAGCTAGCGTACACGCCTAACTACACTGACTAACCGCGAGGCTCGGATTCGATTCCCGACGGGGGCATTTGTGTGATGAACATTTAGATTTCTGCATGGTCTGGATGTTTATAACATTTATTTGATATCTGTTTAAGTAAGTCGATACTGGTGTGGTATCATTGAAGAAAATTAATGAGTATTGGGAGTATTCTAAGGATGCAGCGGGGTGTTCTGTGATTTTTACAAAGCTTTCGATTGCGTAAGCCACGATACTTTGATCAGGAAACTACGCCATGATGGAATTAGAAATAAGACACTCGATGTTTTGATTTCTTATTTGAATAAGAGAATTCAAAAAGTTGTAATTAATGGTAAAAAATCGACAGGTGCTACTGTTACAATGGGTGTCCCCCAAGACTATTTTAGGTCCATTTATGTTCCTTGTATATATTAATGACTTTACTACGTAAGAGAAAACACGAAGTCGTGTTATTCCCGGACGGCATTTCACTTATACTTATTTAAAGTGAAAAACAACTGGGTAAGTATGGCGAAACGAACAATGCGATTTCAAAAGTCATACTCTGGTTTAATGTAAATAATCTTTTTTTAAGTAAAAAAAATAATTTAATGTATTAAATTTTAAAGCCAAATGTGAGGCAAGGCAAGACAAAAAATGCAATGGGGCCCGCACATTGATAAACTTATAATTAGGTTAAGCTCAGCAGCGTATGCAATTAAAAGAAAGAGATGTAATAAGATCATCCCAATATACCTTTGAAAATGTAATATATATATTATCACAGAAATTCAAATTCATTTAAAAGCATTAGTGATGTACACCGTGTCAATATAAGGAATGAAAATAATCCTACTGTGCATGTGTCTCGTTTCCGCAGAGTAAGGCATTTTTTATGGGTCAATGTATACGGTTTTCGAATAAACCTCCCAAATATATGAAAGAACTTCCAATTAATAAATAATAACAAATAAAAACGCTTGGGATTAATTGCTTCTCATGCCCATCTCATAAATATAATCTATCGCCTCGTTAGTTATTGTAAACATATTTTAAAATAAGGAAAAAAGGCAATACTTCTTAATTTCTTGCCGGATCTTCTTATTATAAGGCCGCGTTTCGATCCGGGGGTAGATTTAGTATTATATAGACGCGTCACCAGTGTCTCTTGTAGGTTATCGTGAAATAAAATTATTTTTAATTTGGTTTGATTTATTTCTATGTATTAGTATCGTTGACTAACACCGATAATACAAGTATATAATTAGCTTATCTTGGGGATAGATTTAATTTGTGTAACTGTCCAGCAGTATTTATTTATTTAATTTGATATTAAAAATGCATAATGCCTGTCGACAATCCAGCGGCTACTGACATCTGATAACCGCAACGAATGTCCCGCCCTTGATAACCTATCGGACGAAAAAACTTTAAGTGCAGATTGATACCTTCCTGGTAACATCATAAAAAAATCAATTTTTTATCAGTATTGGTGTTGAACTATCTTCGATCGAATAGAGAATGTGATAGGTTGAATCGCAAAAACAAAATCATGGGCGATATTTAATTGTTATATTTTTTACGTCAAAAGACATCGAACAATCACGCAGCTCTCTTGATGTTCTATACTAACTATAATAATATTATAAATAAGAAATGTTTGATTTTTTGTTTGTTTGAAATTAATAGTCTCCGAAACTACTAGACCGACTTCAAAAATTCTTTCACCTTTAGAATGCTACACTATCTCTGAGTGACATTGGGTTTTTTCATTAAAATTGTAGCAGTGAAAGCCAAGTAACGCAGTCAACTGCTAGTAAGAAATCAACGCAAACTAAAGTTACCATAGATGTTATAAATGCATCGTAGTGCGGTGGACCGAATGCTAGGCCAATCGTGCTATTCTACCTGGAACTGGAACTATACTGGAACATGTCATTGTAATTATGGCGGCAGAAATAGGTAAGGCGGTAGATCCTTCCAGGGCAATTTGCGCCATAGCATTCTACCACCAGTGGTCATGCAGGTAATTGGTCCTTGCTCACATCTTACGAGCTGCCTGGTAGGACGGCAGATCATCTATTCTACACAAAGGATCCGAACCAACACGGAAAATAATAATTAATATCTTTATTCATGACGCCAAGTGCCATTATATTAATTAAAGTAAAAAGGTAGGCTTAGGCATTACCAGGGACCCACCACTTGCCAAAGACAGTAAATCCCACAATATGATAGGTGACAAGCCTATCGCCAACCGAGCACATATCGAATCCCAGACAACGTTATTTTTAAAAGAAAAAGGAAAATACAAATATTCTAGTTTCTTAGTTGCCCAACCCTGGTCCTCAAGAAGTCCAGTCCGACGCCTGACCGCTTTACCACAGAGACGATATCTATATATATAAAATAAAGTGGTGTTAGTTACACTATTTATAACTCAAGAACGGATGAACCGAGTAGGCTGAAAATAGGTGTACCTTCCCACCAACTTCTTTCTACCTTTAGAACCGGGAGAAGGATATAAGACACTTTTTATCCTGTTCGATTGAGAGAAAACTGGGAAAAACAACATTTTATTTTTTCCCACACAAGCTGAACGGGTGGAACGAACTTCATAGGAACTAGTTTTTACTAAAATCAAAATATATTTTTTATAGATGACCAATGGCTTGTGGCGATTCTAAGAGGATGTAAGTTTAGCTTAGAACGCGTGAAAGAGAAACTTGATTTATTTTACACGCTACGCACCACCGCACCAGAGTTCACCTTAAGATACAACCCCACGCAACCTGATTTTATGAAAATTCTTAGAATTGGGTAAGAATCTAAAGGTATTTTAATTTTAGCAATTGCCCTATGCTCGAGTAAAATTTCAAAAAAAATTCTACACCGAAAAAAATGCGCCCCAGACAGGATTTGAACTCTTTGGTTTCAAGTCAACGAATACTCTAACCTTTGGAGCTACTGAGGATTCAAATCCTGTGGCGAAAATTTTAATTCCTTTCTTTACCATCTTGTATTGGAAAGAAGACAGATTAAGTCAGAAAAAAATAACTTGGGTTGGGTTTGATTGTTACAGCTTGATTGACTTTTGTCCACGGCTTTTTCGTATATTCTTCACTCGCGTGGTCTGCTTTATCTTATAAGAGATCAATAGTTTCAAAAATGTTAAAAATCATATCATCTTAAAATGGGAAAGCACTTTAGGAATTGCTTAATTGTACTCAACCTGTACCAAAATTCAATTATTTCCTTATTTAAAAGATTTATTATTTTAATTGTCGCCTCTGTGGTCTAGCGGTCCGGGTGTTGGACTTGACTGCATGAGGTCCCGGGTTCGAATCCCGGGTCGGCCAACAAAAAGAAAATTGGATTTTTCCAATTTTCTAATTACAAAATGTTGGTCGGGATTGGCAATGTGCCCGGTTGGCGATAGGCTTGCCACCTATCACATTGTGGGACTTTGTATCTCTTTGGCTAGTCTTGGGTGCCTTGGTTGTACCTACCTCTGCCTACCTTTTTGGGGATATGGGCGTGAAGATACTTTTTTATTTTTTTTGTTTGCTTTGAATTAATGTGACGTAAAAACTGTTTAAATTTAGTCCACCTGAGATTAGCTGTAGCCCTGACAGATCCTATTTTGATTCCATCACTATACATGCACTATAACATTCATATATTCAAGGTCCCTGGGGTAGGCATAGAGTATTAAGCACCAAATGTCACGATCATTACATTCAATTCTTTCATCTTCGCTTCCATTTCAAATCTAACATTCCACATGTCTATTAGGCATAAGGCGTGTGATAGGAGGCAGCCCCATATAATATTGAAATTGAGATCGTTTCTCGCATGTAAGTTTAAGTTTTTAAGTTAACATTGTTCTGGTGAGTATCATGTCTTTAGAACGTATAGACCTAATTTAACTTATAAATTTAAATATCTAGGGATTCATTATACCCCTTTCCACCATTGTTAAAGTAAGGTTACATGTTTTTTTTAACCTATGACATTTTTCAGGGCGTGCTTCATACTACCCCAGTCAGAAAAAACCCTCCATCCGAGTATAATAGTAATAAGACCCGGTGCTTATGATCCAAAAACGCACAATGTTGCCGATTTAATGTGTGTTTTGTACTATTTAGTCCAGGTATTTATAATTTAATAAATACGTCGGCTATAGCCGAGTGTCATGCTTATCTAGCTCG
Source organism: Calephelis nemesis (assembly GCA_002245505.1). Taxonomy (NCBI): domain Eukaryota; kingdom Metazoa; phylum Arthropoda; class Insecta; order Lepidoptera; family Riodinidae; genus Calephelis; species Calephelis nemesis. The sequence goes on from NJDD01011210.1 coordinate 14,435, forward strand.
CTTCCGCAACCTGTAAAAATATGAGGATACAAGTTAGCCTATATAACTATACATGTAATAAATCTGTAAAGTAAATTGAAAAAAAAATGAAGATGTAAAAAATAGATGTAGGCGACTACAAATAGGCAGCAGAATATAAATATTTTTAGCATTTTTAGATTTTTTGCCAGCCTGTTTGTCTTTCAGTCTGTATGTCTGTGTATAGATAGGAAATGTTCCAAGGAAGGTCATAGTATACTTTTTTTCGGGGTTATCATGGGAGATGGGTTAAAGTGAAATTTTAAATTTAGATCCAATTCGTTAACACGTAGGCTGATTTCAGTTTAATTTTTTTGTTGTATATGCTTAATACAGGTTAATCCTTTTTTTTCTGTCATAAATTGTAGCGCTTGACATTAACAGCTACTACATAATATTTGATGCTCCGATTGTAGCGCTGTCTGCCGGATCCAATGTAAAACATTCCAAAATCAACAACTACTTACAAATAAAAAAAAATATAACACATTTTACAGTGGACCAAATTGTGAATCTAAACCATTTTCGAATCCCCTTGAACACAAACAAAAATTCATCAAAATCGATTTAGTCGTTTAAGAGGAGTTCATTGACAAACACACGAACACAATAAATATATATATTAAGATTAGTTATCAAATAACTTAAAAGTCGGAATGTAGAAAAACCTTTGATACGTGCAAATGTTTCTCTACAGGCCATCTTGCATACATAGCTTCACGCCAAGTTTACCGTAGACTATACAGAGAGTGTAAAGTGCTAACTAAGTTCGCCAAGCAATGTAATAAAATTCATACAAAAACATCGCTCCAGTGAACAAACATTCTTTTGCATTTACATTAAATATAATTTGGATATGTATTTATCCGTTTTAATATATATCATCAAAATATAAATATCCTATTAGATTAAAGTTAATAACAAACTTCCAAATAAACAAAATCATAGACACTAAAACACCTTTGCTGTTTTATCAAAACTTATCAAACTTATCATAATCGACAAATCTGATAAATATTTGGTACAAAAATCTAGAAGCCACATAGAAACAATACTGACTAATGTGTGTAACAATCTAATAACATTATTTTTATCAACAAAGACAACAAATGACAAACAAAACAGTATCGGAAAATGAAAAGAATATCGGAATTTTCAACAAAAAAAGACCTTTTCAACTCATTTACATATTTGTTATATAAACCGCAATTTCGTAATAAAAATAGATTTTAAAGGTTCTTTTGATCCGACAAGTGGTTAATGAGTTATATTTAATACTTCACATTATCATTGTCTACTTCGACTACAGACTAATAAAATTGCAGCCGGGTTTTTTACATTTGTATTTAAAAAAGTATTCTATAACTTTCTTCGCTACATTTAATACTTTCCAAATTTCATTACAATCGGACATCGGTACAGTAGATTTGGCATGAATCGTAGTCAGGATACAAACAGACATAAAGACAAACAGGCAGATAAAAAATTATACAGGAATCATTTTTTAAAACATTTGTGGAGATTACTAGACTAGCACATCGTCTTTCAATAAGGTGTTATAACTGAAAGGCTGTTGTGTTAATCTAGTAAGATAGAAGAACTTTACTAGAAGAACACAACAACCTTTCATTTGTGCAAATTATCATATATATATCTTTTAAATCTCAACGAATTTACTAAATAAATAAAACACCATTTAGGGCACATTATTTATTAAATCTCATTTTCAAAAAGTAGAAAACAATACTATGAAAATAACGAAAATCAAGAAGGAATTTGTTTTCGTTTATTTGTATATAATCTAATCTAATATCTTCAACAAAACTACTAAGAGATTATATTTTTATAAAAACAGATTGATTTGAAACGAAAGATGTAGGTATTTAGCAGTAATATACCTTTGTATATTATATTTATAAGAAAAAAAGACAAGCCCGCTTAGTTCCTATTGCCGGATCTTTTCAGTGTGTGGCCGCGTTCCGATCCGGTGGTAGTTTTTAGAATTATAAAGACGCGCCACAAGAATCTACATGAATAAAAATATTTTGATTTTGGAAACAAATACCTTTCTTATATATCATTTCAGATTTTGGTAATGGAAAATGACGTAGCTACGGTGTTGGGTACGAAAATTTTGGTAGACTACGAGGGGGTTACCATGACTCATATGACGCAAGTCAATCCCGGCGTACTCAGAAAGTTGGTGGCCATTAGTCAAGTATGTATTAAATTATGAAGTTTGTGAAAAGTAAATTTTATTTTATAATCATCTTCACGCCCATATTCCGAATAGGTAGGCAGAGGTGCAACCAGGGCACCCACTAATATCCGAAGATAATAAGTCTCATAATGTGATAGGTGGCAAGCCCATCGCTAGCCGGGCACATATCCAACTTCGGGGCTTGGTTGTTTTTATTAGAAACTAGTGCGAATTTCGGTTTACCCGTTCAGTATGGGAAATAAAGAAAATATCTTTATTTTTCCCATTTTCTCTGCAAATTTCCTGGTTTTTCTCTTCATAAGTACCTTCTCCTGAAAGTTACTAACACAATAAAAAAAAATAGTGAAATCGGTTCAGTCGTTAAGAAGTTGTGCGCTTACCAACAACACATTTAGCGATTCATTTTTATATTGT
>NJDD01011210.1:19969-30106 GCA_002245505.1 Calephelis nemesis
TTGCGGGAATTCGTATCGCGCTTAGCCACTTTATCTATCTTAGTATTAAGTTCCGTTATTATATTTTGCAGGATTCCTTACCCCTCCGGTTAAAAGGGAGCCATCACGTATGTGTACCATCTGGCATAGAAATTATTTTTAAACTAATATCTGCATTCTTGAACGAAAAGGCTAAAGAGCGGGTAAGTAAAACTTAATCTGGTATCTTTTTCATGTTTCTATATCTCCTTTATCACATTTTTATACGCTTTTAAAATCAATTTAAAGTTGTTTTTTTACCGACTTTAAAAAAGAAGTTATCAATTCGACTGTATGGTTAATGTCATTTTTGTGATATTGGAAGGTAAACAAGCAGACGGATTTCCTGATGATAAGAAATTCACGCGACCTAGAGACACCAAAGGTGGTTGCCAACCTGAGCCCGAGATGTTAGGCCTCGAGCAAAAATAAGTTTACCGGCTACCTTACCCTCCGAACCAGAACACGTCAGCGGCTAGCACTGACGTAGTGGCAGCAGGAATAGCTAAGACAGTGGCACCACTGTGTCACCTAGTCTGATGTCATGGTATTAGTAACGGTAACCTTATGTTCGCCTTTTACGAGCTTCCTGGCAGGAAGGCTAAACCTTTCTCTTTAAACACTTTATCTATTTAAAAAACACCGCATTAAAATCCGGTGCGTAGTTTGAAAGATGTAAGCATACAAAGGGACATAGGGACAGAGGACGCGACTTTGTTTTATACTATGTAGTGATGACAGTGTCCATCGTTTTTTTTTACGATAATGGAAGGCAAACAAGCAGACGGAATTCCTGATGGTAAGAAATTCACGTCGCCTAGAGACACCAAAGGTAATAAGGTAATGGTGCGTTGCCAACCAGAGGCCGGGATGTTAGGCCAATCCGGGTGAGTCGCTGCGAAACTCTACCACCTAGTAGTAGGTTTAGAAATTGTTAAAAACTGAAACGAATTTCTACATAGAGAAGAGGTAATACTAAAAAAAGGGCACATCTAATACCCAAAACATATACGAGCACTTCCTGCTACAACTCAAACATTTTTGTGGGTCGAGGAGTACACGTCTAACTTCACTGACCACCAAACAATGAATATCTACCTAAGGAGTATTTATATTCCTTGCAACGAATATCAAAATCAAGCTACTAGTCAAAATTTATGCATGGTTTACAATAATGTAAAAGAACAAATTTACACGTTAAATTGAGAAGCTTTTCCGTAGATAAAAAGCTAGTTGTTATTTTTTTTATGTGAAAGGTCAGCGTACAACCACACGAGCCTCTTGATGGTAAGAGACAACCATGGCCAATTGACACTATAGATGTTACAGGTGCATCGCTGTCCTCGGCCGGGATGTTAGGCTAATTGTGCAAAACTACCGAGTACTTTACCTTCGGGATCCGAACTTAAGGGAGTTACTCTAGCGGTAGAAAAACATACAGTGGATCCTTACCCGTACAAGTTACTGCACAGCATTCTACTACTAATGGTCTTGTTGGTGATGCCCATATTTTTACCTACGCTGACCTCTTACGTGCAATCTGGTAGAGAGGCAGATGGTCCACTCTAATCAGGGAACTCTGTCCAATACGGGATGGTTATGGGCGTATTTTAGAAGTGTTAATTAATTAACTATTATTTGCAGCTTAGAATTCACAAAACGTATGATGAGTTACTGGACATCTTACCTAAAGATGTTCTCCCAGTAGAATATGGTGGAAATGGAAAAACAATACCTCAATTATTGGGTAAGTACTAGCAATACCTAGTTATTGTTTTGTATAATATTCAAATAGATAACCTTAAAATTATTTATTTCAATGAATCTTGCGTAAAAAAACGGACAAACGGTCTATCCCTTCAAAAGTTGTGACGCCATAGACAGACACACACTCACACATATTTAACTTACAGCATCTCTCTTTTTGATGAGTTTTAAATAAACTGCAAAGATTACAAGACAAAAGAACGTAACTTTTTAACTATGATCCAACAGTCATCTTCTAGTTCTTTCATCAGGTCCTTGTCATCAAGTTCTCGTCATCAGAAAATACGAACAGATATAGTTAATAAAAACGTAACTACCGAGTCCAAACTCCAGGGTTTACTAGTAAACACTTTAGGGTTACGTCTTCTATCTTCGGGTTCCATCATCAGACCAGCTCAGTTAGGTCTCACATATGTTCGAAAGTGAAATAAATAGCCATAGTGCTTCTTATATCTATTCCAATGTCTACAAATGAGCTGCAAATGACCTGAAGACCTTAACCACGTCTACAGATCTCCAAAAAACAAAGCTAGGAACTATCTCATCATCAGATTGATGAGTAGGCTGTTTTTGTAAATAGTCTTTATAACTACATAATCTAGGACCTGGTCTTAATATCCAACAGTAATAATAATAAATAAATATCCCTAGACAAGTTACACAAATTCAATTTATTCCCAAAGTAAGCAAGTTATATGCTTGTGTTATGGGTGCTAGTCAACGATGCTAATACATAGAAATACTTAAATATATACCAGAATAAATTTAATAAACATCCAGAGCCGGAAATGCAGACATCTAAATGTCCATCACACAAATGCCTTCCCCGTCGGGAATTGAACCCGAGCATCGCTGTTGTTTGGTGTAGTTAAGCGTGTACGCCAGCTACTCGACCAAGCAGTGCAGGATAAAGTACATACAAGTATCTACAGCTTATTGCTACGTTAAGATGCCAACAATATCAATCAGGCTGATAGTGCAAGTCTACCGGCTATCCCTGCAGGAATAAATAAGGCGGAGGTGGGTACGGTTGTTGGTAATAACTCGATTCACCTTTGCTCGCCTATTACGATCTGCCAGGCAGAACGGCAGATGGCCTATTCCATACAGAGGACACGGAGTCCTGGTTTTCATGTGAATCTTCTAGAGAAATGTTTTTCCCCGTGTTGGTCCGGGCTTCTCTGCAGAGTAGACTATCTGCCTTCCTGCCAAGCAGCACGTAAAAGGCGAGCATAGGCTTACCGTCATTAACACCGTGACATCTGACTAGGTATAGTTTCGCAGCAACTCACCCGGATTGGTACCACCGCCTTACCTATTCCTGCCGCCATAACGTCGCGACGTGTTCCGGTTCGGAGAGTAAGGTAGCCGGTAAACTTACTTATGCTCGAGGCCTAACATCCCGGCCTCAGGTTGGCAACGCACCAATACCACCTTTGGTGTCTCTAGGCGGTGCGAATTTCTCATCATCAGGAAATCCACCTCCTTGTTTGCCTTCCAATATCATAAAAAAAAAACAGTATTTTACACCTTTGTTTTGGTCTTTTAGATTACTGGGCAGACAAAATCAATCAGAATAAGGCCTGGTTGAAAGAAGAAATCCAATTTGGGACAGATGAGTCGAAGCGTATTGGGAAGACGCCTGGCGAAGAACTAAGCGACCAGGGTTCATTCCGGTCGCTGGATATAGATTAATATACAAGTTATTGTTTAGTTTTGATTTTAAATATAGAGGCATTTACAAGAGATGCTTTTTAAGAATACATGAACGATATATATAACATAAATAATTGATACCCAACATCCTGTTTGCTTTAAAAAGCCTTTTCGATAGGACTCAGACCTTTTATACAAAATAGCGACGTGATGTTACAGAAGGATATAAATACTGGTTATATATTTTTTTGTACAAGAGGAGGCAAATGAGCAAGTGGGTCACCTGATGGAAAGTGATCACTGCCGCCCACGGGCATCCGCAACACCAGGAGTATCACAGATGCGTTGACGACCTTTAAGGAATGAGTACGCTCTTTTCTTGAAGGTCCCTAAGTCATAATTGTTTGGGAATACCGCCCTCGGTTACTGATTTCACAAAGGTGTTGTGCGAGATAAAAAATGTCTTCGTAATCGCAAAGTTGTAGATAGCCACGCATCAAAATGATGGGCATGACACTTTAAACTCTGTCTCGAAGTTTGAAGGTGGAAATCAGCGGCTGGAATTAAACCAAACAACTCCTCAGAATATTCCCCATGATAGATGCGGTAGAAAACATTGAGGGACCCAACATCTCTACGCAGCACCAAGAAATTATATTATATTATAAATTAGTGTGCATTCATCTGGACCGCAGATTTAATCTAAATTTATAAGTAATCATCATCATGGAAACAAAGTTTCCACTTAAGGTTACCTTTGCTGGAAAGTGGGTTTACAACTGTTTTTTCCCCGTGTTGGTCCGGGCTCTTTTGCAGAATAGACCAACTGCCTTTCTTGCCAGGCAGCTCGTAAAAGGCAGGCTTATCGTCACTAACACCGTGACATCTGACTAGGTGGTAGAGTTTCGCAGTGACTCGCCCGGATTGGTACCACCGCCTTACCTATTCCTGCCGCCATAACGTCATGACGAGTTCCGGTTCGGAGGGTAAGGTAGCCGGTAAACTTACTTTTGCTCGAGGTCTAACATTCTGACCTAAGGTTGGCAACGCACCATTACCATCGTTGGTGTCTCTAGGTGGCGTGAATTTCTTACCATCAGGAAATCCGTCTGCATGTTTGCCTTCCTATAACATAAAAAAACTGTCTACAACGTCTTCAAACAGATGCTCTCCTATGAAGAGACAGCTGTCACCCACAGACACCTAATTACCACGTACGTCTTTATTTCATTCATTATTATTTAAGATGGGAATGTGAATGGATGTAGGTACCGGGGGAGACTAAGGTTGACATATAACGCTCAGATCGCTCGGGTATAATCCGGGGGTGGTGTCGAGAATCTCCGAAACCGGCGTGTTTGAATGAAAAAGGTAATGAATGTGAAGAAAGCCAGACAGGTTTGTCAGGATCGTGAGGTTTTGCACTCGTTACTCCCTGCCTACCATGTAAGGGACTTAGCGTAGAGTCATGACGTCACCAGTCTACGAATGCGACTGCGGTCGGTGGGAACCAGTTTTATGCTTTGTTTAAAAAGTATGATGTTTTTTTTAATTTTAGTTTTTTCAGTGATCGAAAGTTTTATTGATTCCGAACCGTTTTTCAAAATTTGGCAGGTGCGATAAATATTAAATTTTGGGACTTGAATGTAAGTATGTGATTTGTGAATCTTCGGTTAATCATGTGCCCTGGCTGCATCTTTCCCTACTTCTACAGGTATGTATCGTAAAGAACCTTTTTTATTGAACAATCATTGGATTTCTACAGGTCGCCACGTGAGAATGGTCCCGAAGATTTTGTGATTGCTGTTCAGGAATCCTGTGCGGAGGTAGAACACCACCTAATAATTTGCGAAGTTAAAATTTCCTTAGTCGACACTCGATAGGACTTCCTTGGGTCCATTACAGTCTAGGTACTTCTTTTTTGTTCAGTCCCGTTTTATATTTTGCAAATGTTTTTTTCAAATTTGCGTCAAATATTCAAATTTTAGCATCTCAGTTTTTTATGATATTAGAAGGCAAACAAGCAGACGGATTTCCTGATGGTAAGAAATTCACGTCGCCTAGAGTCACAAATGGTGGGTTGCCAACCTGAGGCCGGGATTTTAGGCCTAGAGCAAAGGTAAGTTTACCGGCTACCTTGCCCTCGGAATCGGAATTTACGACGACGTTATGTTGTCAGGAATAGGTAAGATGGTGGGTAGGTAGATGCAGTTCAAAGTTTGCATAGAAATTATTTGAGTAAAAGCTAGCAAATAAAGCGACATTAAATCACTTACTCTACAACTTATGTGCGTCTACATTGTTTAAACAATGCGTATCTATTTATTACATACTAGCCGCTCCGGCAAACTTCGTTCCATCCGTTCAGTTTGTACAGGAAAAATTAAAATGTTTTTCCTAGCTTCCTGACAGTCGAACGGGATAGAAAGTATACTACGTCCGTCTCCAGGTTTTGAGCTACCCCACCAATTTTCAGTCTAATCGGTTCATCCGATCTTCAGTTATAAATAGTGCAACTAACATGACTTTCTTATAAATACATACTTGCGGCGGGCCCCTGCTTCGCACAGATACAATGTACATATAAACCTTCTTCTTCAGTCACTTTATCTATTTATAAAAACAGCATCAAATTCCGTTGCGTAGTTTTAAAGATTTAAAACTACGCAACGTCCCTTATATTAACTCGATCGCTTTTGAACGTCTTGTACCACTAATAAGCACGAGTTTTTGATAAATTTGATTTACTTAAAGTCTAACATTTTCTTTGCACTCAAAGAAAATGTTAGAACAAGAAATACGGTAGGCGATGCAAAATTTAAGACAAAGCCTTTGTTTGATGATTTTGTCCTTTATGAAATTCGCAATACACTTTTAATATGATAGAACTAAAAACAACACTGTCATCTATTTCTTAATACGTGATACTAAAGCGTTGGACCCCTTTTTACGAAAATTGCGCGGACGCAGGAGCATGAAATGTGCCACACTTATAGTTTATGTGTAGGAGAAGTGCAGAATGCTGATATTTTTCAATGATAATGCTTATAAAGTATATTAAATCAAGAAATAAAACATTACCCACACTACCATGCATTTGAAACACACAAACAAATATATTGATGATAACAATAAAAGATCACAGATGGCGCACTAAAAAGTTGGAAACAAAGTACTTAGTTGGTCTTGAGAAATGAAGATGGCGTTCTTATCAACAAGATATTTAAATTTATTATGGTCGAATTTTGACCAACGGGCGACAACTAGTTAATATAAATAACAGATGCAACTTACTCCGCACCAAAATGGAAAACAGTTGTGCCCATCTAACAACAAAGACAGACACGACAAGACAACAAAGACAAAAATTTGAATTTCGAACCACGAAAAGTATCACGAATGTTTGTTTAACATTCGTGATACTTTTTTGATTGACTGTATATACGTATGCATATTTACAAGCGAAGTTGAGAAGTATGCAGAGAGTATCTAGTGCCAACTGACATGATCCATATAGACTTACTTATCTTCCGGCACATTCACAATTTTTAAATGCAAACACGCCGCATTCGGGATCTTGTCACAATAAAGCATACAAATAGACATAGGGACAGAGGAAGCGACTTCATTTTATATTATGTAGTGATGTTTAAAGATTATCACGTCTTGGGAGTTGGGACACTTCCGAACTTCCATTTTGTAAGGTTTATATGTTTCACAAGAAAACGGAGATAATGAGAATTTATGATATTCTTTTACATATTACACTTACATCAATATTTCTACTTAATCAGATACTTTCGAGCAGATCGATATTTATTTGAACAGAACTTAAAATACGGGAAGAAAGGTTCTCGAGTGGCGGCCCCGCACCGGAGGACGTAGTGTTGGACGACCTCCCACCCGGTGGACTGATCTTGTTAAAGTCAAATCACGGCCGTCTTTTAAGCATATACTTAGGTTTTTTTATGTTATAGGTAGGCAAACAAGCAGACGGATTTCTTGATGGTAAGGAATTCACGCCGCCTAGAGACACGAAAGATGGTAATGGTGCGTTGCCATCCTGAGGTCAGGATGTTAGGCCTCGAGCAAAAGTAAGTTTACCGGCTACCTTACTCTCCGAACCGGAACACGTCATGACATTACGGCGGCAAGAATAGGTAAGGCGGTGGTACCAATCCGGGTGATCCGCTCTACCACCAAAAAAGTAAAAAAAAGAAAAGAAGTAAAAAAAAAACATTTTAAAATAAAATTTTATTAGTTTAAAAAACTATGTTTTCCCAAAAAAGCTTACACACATTTAAAACACAATTATTTCTTTATATGTAGAATAGGTACTTCGTATTAATCTATTTCTAACGATCGGAACGACCGCTCGCGCTGGACGACTTGAACTGTCGACTTCTTTTTGTTACGTTTAGACTCGTCCGTCTTAAAAGTAATCTCTTCTTCAAACCACGCTCTGTTTTCTTTTATTTTATCCTCCCAATAATCTGAAAAAACTTGCACTTTAATAAGTGATTAAATAAATTATTTCAATGCAGCAAAACTTTCGTTGCAAATGGTTTTGGGGTTAAACATAAACATTTTTACGTTATTAGGTAGCTGAATTCTCAGGGATCCTAAAAATATATACATTTATATGTTTTTAATACATAAATCGAAAGATATCGTCGTTTTTTCGATTTCCCGCCATTTTTCGCAAAACGTGTGGACAATTGGGCGGCAAAATCGCTTTTGTGTGGACTGTTGAGGGGCTAGACACAATTTTTAAAATCGGTTTACAAATGTCGAAGAAATAGATAGAAAAATATAGACGTCGGATATTTAAAATAATAAAAAAAGAATCTTCACGCCCATATCGCCGAAAATGTAGACTGTGTCACAATTAGAGCACCCACGACTAGCCGAAGACATTAAGTACCACAATGTGTTAGGCAGCAAGCCTATCGCCAACTGGGCACAATCCCGGGCAACAATATTTTTATTAGAAAATTGAAAATATACATTTTCTAATATTTGTTTGTTCCCGATCCGGGGATCGAAGCTAGGACCTCAAGAAGGCAGGTCCGACTTCGGACCGATAGACCACAGAGGCTGTAATAAGTAATTTAATCACTATTAATTTTGGGCGGTTAAAAAGTAATAGCAAATTTAATCAGGTAATAAAAGTCGCAATACAAGTCTTGATCCAGATGAGTCCCATATTGTTTAGACCATTTGCCTTATGCATTGCATTTGCATTCCTGGCAGCTCTTATGAATCATGCTTACCTTCAACAGATTATCAGTAACAATGCTACTGGTGGTAGAGTGCTGTGAAACCTTATATTATAACTTATTTCTGCTGCCGTAAATCGGTAGAGTTGGACTCTCCGACTATAAGCACTACTACAGTAGTGGTGTTTATAGGCTATGTATATCTCTTAACACCAGAAGAGCCCAAAGAAAAGCTAAAATAAATTTTATTCCAATAAATCTTACACTTACACTACTATTACACTATTTATAATTAAAGTACGACTAAACAGATTTAGCTGAAAATTGATGGAGAGGTAGCTTAGTGCCAAGAGACACATAAAGAACACTTTTTATCCCATTCAACTGTGAGAAAACTAACAACAACAATATTTCAATTTTTAACTAGTTACTAATACAGTAAAATTTCTTAGATGCCTGTGATGTTTTTGATATTAGTACATACATATCTTCACGCCAAGTTCCTTACGGGGTAGGCAGAGAGTATCGAGTGCCAGACCTCACGATCCTGACAAACCTGTCTTGCTTACTTCTCATTCATTACCCTTTTCATACAAACACGCCAGTTTCGGAGACTCTTGACACCACCCTCGGAGAGTAGATAGAGAGTAGTTGGTAGAGTTTTGCAGCGACTCGCCCGGATTGGTACCACCGCCTTTCCTATTCCTGCCGCCATAACGTCATGGCGTGTTCCGGTTCGGAGGGTAAGGTATCCGGTAAACTTATTTTGCTCGAGGCCTAACATCCTGACCTCAGGTTGGCAACGCACCATTACCATCTTTGGTGTCTCTAGGCGGCGTTAATTTCTTACCATCAGGGAATCCGTCTGCTTGTTTTCCTTCCTATAACATAAAAAAACGCTTTTTCGAGATCCACAAAACCGCAGAAAACCCTCTGACCCACAGCCAGATGCTTCTGTACAATGTTGCGACTTGCGTAGCGAAATACTGGATCCGTGCATCCTCTTCCATTTCCTTCCTGAAATCGCCTTGAACCACAATGTTCCATCGGACATCCCTTGCATCCTCCTTTCAACAATTTTTCCATACACTTTTGATGCTAAACTGATCAAACTAAAGTAAAAGTATCTTCACGCCCATATCCCCGAAGGGGTAGGCAGAGGCACAACCAGGGCACCCACCATTAGCCGAAGATACTAAGTCCCACAATGTGATAGGTGGCTAGCCTATCGCCAACCGGGCACATTTCCAATCCCGAGCAACGTTTTTTTTTTATTAGAAAATTGGAAAAACCCAATTTTCTTTTTGTTGCCCGACCCGGGATTCGAACCCGGGACCTCATGCAGTCATGTCCAACAACTGAACCGCTCGACCACAGAGGCGATTGATCAAACTAATGGCCCTGTAACTTGTACAATCCATACGTGAACCCTTGCCTTTATACAAGGGCACGATGACCGCACGTCGCCAGTCTACAT
>NJDD01011211.1:10390-23836 GCA_002245505.1 Calephelis nemesis
CAGGCATCGTAACACTTGGCAGTCACTATCTACTCTCTGCTTACCTAGTAAGGGATTTGGCGTGAAGGTATAAAAGTAAAATACTAAAGGAGTTAACCGAGTAATAGGTAGTTTTATGACATTTAGTCAAAAACTGAAATAAATAAACGGCCATACAACATTAAAGAAACTTATTAAGCTTCTTAACGTCAAATGAACATGAGTAATAATTGTAATGATGACGTGGAAAGTGATTAAGTTATTTAACACGAAGCCCGCCCTAATGTATGTCATGTTGACCGTCTGCTCTTGTGTCGGTAATGTACTGTCTCTGTGGTTCTCTTATTTAGGTTTCACCGAACATAAATATCTCTTATTTTGCGCTTGCTACTGTAAAACCGAATTTATTGCTTATTGTACATTTTATTGCTTTTGCTTGATATACATATTAAAGACGCATTGTGGAGTAAATATCCACTCAAATTGGTTTACTTTTTATGACACACAGACAATTGATTTGACTTTCAAACAGACATCTGCTACCAATGGGTAGTATTACTGTTATTACCAATGGAATGACGTTCTACTATTTTAAGACGAAAGAAATATATAAAATATATAGACTCTTAAAGGATTTGATAGTATGAAAAAATTAAAACCTTTCAATAACCCCCGATAAAATTTACATGTAATATAGGTAAGAACCACCTTGATCATAATAGCGTTAAAACAAAAATTCGCTTCGAAATCGGTTCATCTGGTCAAGTATCTTCACACTCATATCCAAGCAGAAGTAGCCAGAAGCACATAAAGGGTAGCCACCACTAGCCGAAGAGATTAAGTCCCATGGTATGATAGGTGGTGAGCCTATCGCTAATAGCCTCGTATCCAATCTCGGGCAACGTTATTTTTATAAGAATATTGAAAATACAAAACTTTTAATTTTTTTTGTAATCCGACTTAGGGTTCGAACCCGGGTCATCAAGAAGTCAAGACCGACGCCGTACCGCTAAACTGCGAAGGCGATCAAATAGGAAATTTATTCATTTACCAAAAGCTATGATTTCAAAGATAATCGCACACAGACATAGATATTATGTCAAACTTATAATAGCCCGTTTTTTCTATCGGTGGTAAAAAATATGTACGAAGGTAGTATTACATTTTCAGAAACTAAGTTTCTTCAATACAGTGACATTATATCGAAATATGTCAAGTAGAAGTGAAATCTCTTGGCCAAAAATACTGATTGTATTAGTATGGAGCGCAGACGATGTCGAGAGCGAAGGTACGTTTTGAAATAACTTGAAATAATGCGCGTCATTTAATAGGGTTATCCGTTAGTAAGCATTTCCCTATCCCTGAATATTATCCAATCTCGATAAAGTTTTCATACGGTCGACGATATGAAATACTTGTAAGATTTTCTTTTTGACGTTTCATTTAAGATAATGTTCACCTACGCGGATAGAATAGGTAGAATAATTTTACAAAAACATTGGGTAAATTGACCAAATGACATAAATCAATCGTATTTTTTTTAGTTTGTGGCATGGGCCATAACATCTGCCAACAACCAGTTTCACTTTACTTTAAGTTACCCAGTTTTAAATTTGAGCCAAAACAAGGCAAAGATTGTCATAAAAATTCAAATTAAGATTTTTGGTAGAGCGATGGTCTCTTTACGGTTCGTTAGATAAGATTTAGATATAATGATAAAACAAATTATAACACACTGTGTACTTCATATTTTTTTCATATTTACTTAAAATTGTACAAAATGCCATCGTTATTGACTAATTTTACTAAATAAATACACGAAATTCAAAAGTAGGTGCCAAAACTTCGATCTAACTTTAAAGTAGATAAATTATATGCTGCTATTATTGTGTTATTAGTTGTTGTGTTATTAGAGATATAGAATCAAAATGAATATAATACTTAACACCCATATTTAGAAGTATAATGACAATGAGATTAAATACTGCTACCATACCAATATCATAACTGCGAGACTGTCTGTCTGCATGTTGCTCTTTTACGGTAAACCAACGAACCATTTTAGTTTAGTTTTAAACCATTTTAGTGTAGATGTTTGTGTTGCATGGAGATAGATATATTTGGAGTTTTTGGCTTTTGGTAAGTCCAGTTCATTCATAGCAGGCTGCCTTTCCTGTTTTGTCGCGCTATAATACTTAAATATTTTTTGGCGGGAATTAGCAAATTTCGTAATTTTATTTTAAGTATGGATTTGCGCAAAGTACTGCCTTCTTTGATTAATTATTTTCAATTACATTCTAATCTATAGGCCAATTTCTTTTTCAAAAATCAATCTTAAAGTCGAAAATCGAATTTTGTACGAAAATCGTAACTATTCTAAGTCGACGAAGTCGCGGGAAACAGGTAACATAAAATAAAATGTCTGTGACTAGTGTAGTGTTATTAAATGAAGTCAGTAAGTATTTGTTGTGGATACTTGATCACGAAGAAATGTGAGAAAAGCAATCGTACAAATGAAGGGCGCATCCCGTGTTGGAAATAATGGAAGTGACGAAGGTCCCCGCAACGATAGCAGGAATTCTGAGGACCGCAGCGGAAATGCGTTTTACTGTCGCCGCTGACCATATCCGTCACATCCATTTACTGAGGATAGACCGTTGTGGACTGAGACTCATGTGGCAGGTGAGATACGATGTATCTGTCGGTTGGATTTACACGGTATTGAACTTCTTTGATCGACTTTGTAAAAAGGTTTTATCTTCGTATCCTGCATAATAATGCAATAGTACATAGTAATACTATAGAATATAGATGTTAATCGAATTCTTCCGCATTTCTTAAACGATTTGAAAAATTGTTTATTTATCTGAAAGAGCGTACTTTCGAGCTGGTCTTGTTGCCTTCAAATCTGGATCCGTTGAATAAATCAAAGGTAAATCTGAAAAATACCTAATTGTTAAGTACCTAGACGACTTACTTATTGAAAATGAAGTAGGTTTTATGCAGTTTTACTCCGCTAAATTACTTATGACTGTCCGTCTATCCGTTTATATATTTACCAGACTGTCTGTTTGTTATGCTATTATAGCCACGGCCCGATTTTAATGAAATTTATTATAGAGAGTTCAAATACAGGTTACTTTTATTCAAAAAATTATCTCTAAAGGACTACAATAGGCGATGAAAGTTTGTAAGTAAATCTAGTATGACGAATCCTTATGCAAGAAGTAACCAAAATTAATAAGTTACAATATTAAATGAAATGTATTATTTAAATTTGCAGATGACCCACGATTTTGACCAAATGAGAGAAAGGAATAACTCGTACAAATGAAGGACGTAGATCACACGGTTGTGACGGAAACGTTATGGAAGTGACGAGGGTTTCTCGCAATGGTAGGTGTTCCAAGGGCAGCAACGGAAACTCGGTTTACGGTCATATCTGTCACATCGATTTACTGGGCGTATACCGATGTGGGCTGAGACTTATGTGGAAAGTGGGATACGAATTATCTATGGACTAGATTTTTTTTATGACATTGGAAGAAAAATAAGCAGACGGATTTCCTGATGGTAAGAAATTCCCGCCGCCTAGAGACACCAAAGGTGGTAATGGTGCGTTGCCAACCAGAGGCCGGGATGTTAGGCCTCGAGCAAAAGTAAGTTTACCGGCTACCTTACCCTCCGAACCGGAACATGTCATGGCATTATGGCGGCAGAAATAGGTAAGGCGATGGTACCAATGCGGGCGAGTTGCTGCGAAACTCTACCACCTAGTCAGATGTCACGGTGCTAGTGACGGCAAGCATATGCTCGCCTTTTTCGAGCTGCCTGGCACCGGAAGGCAGATGGTCTATTCTACAAAGGAGCCCGGACCAACACAGGGCCTTCACACATTTCTTTCTTAAAATTAACAACCAGTACTATTTATTAGGTTTGCTTTTACCTTACAAAGCTCACGCTATTTGTTGTATTGATAGTAACTAAAATTCTTTGAACACATGAAATGGATTAATTTGATCTTAAATTAAGCAAGTTACGTTATTTTACTAAAGTAACGGCACGCTATTGTTGCAGGTTTGACACATGACTGTACTTATGTGAACGAAAACTGTTACTGTCGAAACGAATGGAACCAAACACAGGTTGAATTTTGAAGGTTTTGTGTTTGGTGGTAATTTTGATGCACAAACACTACACTAATTTTTAATTATCGCTATGTTTTTTCAACTGAAGTAATAGACACTTCTGGCGATGTGAGCTTATCTTGTAAATGGCATTTCTATAAACTTTTAATTTATCTATTGTTACAAAATTGTGAGTAGATATGCCCAGATTAATCTGACATGTTCAAAGTATTTCATCACGTTTATTTTTATTCCATAAAAAAACAGCATGCATCTAAAACAAGTTTAGTTTGTACAAAGCAGAGTCACCACCAATATCTCGTTAAAATATTTTAAAAGAACGATAACATATATGTACATTGTACACTTCTTGCAAACGTCAAACTGGCGATCATAGCGTACCGATACTATTATCAAAGAAAATAATACTTAAATACATACTGAAATAAGTTCAGCTAAAGCTAGGGACAGCTAGGTTTTTAATAAAAACAACGTTACCTTGGATTTTATGGGTTTACAGTTTTTTTAATTAAAAATCATTTTTTAGAAATAAAAACTTAAATTCAATAGAGAGATCGATGGCGAACGCAAAAGTTTTAAACTGTACAGCGCGTGTCAACGCCCTTCTCTAGGAATTTGACATTTAATTTACAAAAGTTACAGAAAAATACAGAGGTTGATCTAGTCTAAAGGTACTACTAATATCTAATCGGTGGTCTAAAGTATTATTTAAAAATCAAAATGAAAAGATGCTTGTGTATGTGTGCGTGAGTATGAGTGTGTATGTGTGTGTGTATGTGTTACCTTCGGTTCATCAAGGGTGCCCTGGCTGTTCCTCCGCCTACCTTTTTAAGGATAGGGGCTTGAAGATACTTACTTTTAAAATGTTCCTCGATCTTGAAGCGGCTGTAGTAGTGTATTCTAGCTATTATCATATTTCATTCGTTTACTTAATTATTCTTTAGGGAAATTTTGCAGATGCGCAAACTATTTTTGTACTACAAATAAGAGCTGTTTATAATCTTTGTGTGAAGGATTCCCTCTAGAGAACATTTCGGAGAAATAAATGTTTTAGCCGTGAGTTATAATTTATGTACGAGTATCTTATATACATATATGCAAAATATTTTATGCACGTTTTATGGAAAACTAGCGCACTTCTTATCGCTAAAAACTAATAGCTGCTAACAGTTTGTATGGATAAAAACACTACTTTTTCCGTTTCCCCTTCTTTTTCATAACAACCTTCTCCTGACGATAACACAACATAAAAATATTTTTATTAATTTTTATATTTCATTATATAAATTTTTATATACTGTATCTAAAATGTAGACTTACTGTTCCAGCAAACTTTATTACAATCGTTCAATTTCCGTATAAAAAAATGTTGTTTTTCTTACGGCCAATATCAATAACCTACCTGCAGATAGAGATAGGCATAGTAGAGTTTTGTTGCATAGACAATCTGTTAATTATTGAAAAATAGCAGTCGTCACCTGGCAACTGATCTAACACACCGCTATCTCTTATCTTAGTTAGGTTATAAATGGTGGGTGTTAGATTCCTTTTAGTCGAACGGGATTAAAAGTATCTTATGTCTGATATATTTCTTTAAAAATATGAGTATCTTATGTCTTCTACTTCTAAGCAAATTAATAATGTAATTTCCCTAGTCAGTAAAAATATTAATATATCATGATTTTCTTACCTATTGATAATATGATTAAAAACATACAATTAATTGTCATACATTGGTAATTTACATATTTCTCCCTAATTTTTGGGAAAACAAAATGTTCACAGATGTTACTTTATGGATTGGATACATAAATATAAAGTCGGTAGTTTTATTTTTATGTACCCACTTTATGGTTGGATTTTTCCAATTTTCCGATAAAAAAAAATGTTAGGGATTGGAAATGTGGCCGGTTGGCGACAGGCTTGCCACCTATCACATTGTGGGTCTTAGTGTCTTCGGCTAGTCGTGGGTACCCTGGTTGTGCCTCTGCCTACCTCTTCGGGGATATGGGCGTGAAGATACACTTTATGGTTATAATTTTATTATACGTAGTATTTAGGTTATTAAGGGTAGTCACTAGGTTAATAGTACTCTGTTAAAACGATAAACTATTGTTAATTTTATTTGGTGATGTAATTATTTGTGTATCAACAACTTTATTGACATGTTTTAAGAGTAAGATGCCTTACCTACAAAATAAATATATTTTTTTATGATAATGGAAGGAAAACAAGCAGACGGATTTCCTGATGGTAAGAAATTCACGTCGCCTAGAGACACCAAAGGTGGTAATGGTGCGTTGCCAACCTGAGGCCGGGATGTTAGGCCTCGAGCAAAAGTAAGTTTACCGGCTACCTTACCCTCCAAACCGGAACACGTCACGACGTTATCCGGGTGAGTCGCTGCGAAACTCTACCATCTAGTCAAATGTCACGGTGTTAGTGACGGTAAGCCTATGCTCGCCTTTTACGAGCTGCCTGGCAGGAAGGCAGATGGTCTATTCTGCAAAGGAGCCCATCAATTTTCAGCTAAACCAATTTAGCTGTTTTTAAGTTATGAATGGTTTAACTAACACGACTTTCTTTTATACTTAACTAGCTGTTCCCGCGAACTTTGTTCCGCCCATTCAGTTTGTATGGGAAAAAATAAAATTTTGTTTTTCCCAGTTTCCTCACAATTGAACAGAATAAAAAGTATCCTATGTCCTTCTCCCGGTTCTAAGCTACCTCCCCACCACAGCCTAATCGGTTCAGCCGTTCATGAGTTATAAATAGTGTAACTAACACCACTTTCTTTTATATATATAAGTATAGATGACATTTAACGTAACAGTCAAATTTTGAGAAACGATTCGGAATCGACAACACATTCGGTATGAAGTAAAGTACAAAACACAACCAGGGCACCAACGACTAGTCGAAGACATTAAGTTCCACAATGTGATAGGTGGCAAGCCTATTGCCGAACGGACACACATCTAATCACGGTCAACGCTTTTTTTGTTACAAAATTGAAAATATACATTTTCTATTATTTTTTTTTTTTGCTCGATCCGAGGATCGCACCCGGGACCTCAAGAAGTCCAAACTTATAATCACAGAAGCGATACACCAAATCTTTAAATCCATGATATGTACAAACATAATAATATGTTTGAAATTTAGTGATAGATCAAAAAATCATCTCTACTGCGACAGAATTACTAATTAAACAGATATTGAACGAAAACTCCTCGTGCCCATTAATAATGCGAGACAGCGAGTGAAATTTGTTCCGAACTAAACAAACAGCGCCAATAAAGGATCCGGAATTCTTTGTCAATTATACTAATTCAATTATTGGTTTGGGAAGTTCCGTAGGACAAAACATAATAGTCAAAGTTGTCATAACGTCTTATGAAAGGACTCAATAAACCTGCTGTGTCCAACTTCAGCGCGGTCCATATTGAGATAGAGGGTCTATCGTCTTCTCCTCTTGTAATTTCAAATTCATTGTGATGTTCGAAGATCTAATAATTTATGATTTACCCGGAAAACGTTGTTCCATAAAATTATTTCCCTAGCGATATGAAATTGATTTTCTTATACCTACAAATTCGCCGCCTCTGTGATGTAGTAGTTCGGTGTTAGCTTTGACTACACGAAACCTTGGGTTCGATTCGCAGACGCTATTTAAAATATGTTTTTTTTTTAATATTATGTTGGCGATAGCTTTGGCACCTACCACATTGTGGGAGTAAGTCTTACCTTCGGCTGCTCGTAGGAGCCATGATAGTAGCTTTGCCTACCTTTCGGAGATCGTGAAGATACTTATTTTTTCTATAAGTTCATTTTTGAAGGTTCCTAATTCATACCCATTTAATATATCAAACTCCGTACTAACTATGTTCGTATTTTAGTGTTAGTGCTTTACTAATTGTTGGTTCAGCGCCCTTGACATTAGATGGCCACACACTAATCGTACTTAGGCTTTGCTCAGAAACTTACTTAAACTTAGGCTTTGTAAATCAAACGGACAACACCTACAAATCCGGCCCTGACTTTCGGCTATGAATAATATGTGTTAAGCTCTAGCTTTCGCTAGAAGTATTAAACTTTGAGCTGTTTTATCATTACCATTGCTAATTAGACAACGATAGAACCCCTGGGATTTTTTATGAACCGGTTATAAAAAAATTGAAAGGTTATAATATTTTACAAGTGTATGTATGTGTTAGTCGATTTCTATGTCATTTGGAAACTGATTTCAAAATTTGTATTTTTCATCTGAAAGAAATGCTACCACGTCAGGATCTGCTACTAAAGTTACTGGCAAATAAAAAAAAAACATGTGTTTTTCAAACACTCAACTTTAAATTGGAATTCTTTTAAAATATTGTATATTTACATAACTTAATATTAAAATTGACCTTAGTCTTTAAATGTTAAGTAGTATGTATTTCAAATATAGTGGAAATACGAACGAGTGGACGAAACTTCTATCTAAAAAATAATTACAATTTTAGACTGCAATGATATAAAAGATTCTTTGCCAACTCATAGTTGGAATTTTAAACCTACCATTAGGATATCACTAAAGTTATGGTGGCAGGATAATACGCTGGTAACATTTCTTATAAATTACGTGGTAGTGACGAAAGAGGTGGTTCTCCTATTGGTAAGAAATGATCATAATCTATGGATACTATAAATGTTACTGGGAATGGTATTTTATGGGAATCTTAGTATCCATGTATGTAAATCTATCTATTATTCTACATTCCAGCACGAAATAAGACAATGAAGAGCACTGTGTTACAACAGCAAGAACTACTACAGAACAAATTGTCGTCTGTTTGTCCGCGACTTCATCAGTGTAGAAGAGTTACGATTTTCAAACAAACTTTCATCCTCAATTACAGTCCTTTTGGGTTGATTTGAAAAGAGGCTTTGGCTGTATGCGTATTTAATTTGAAAAAAAATATGGTTTAGGGGCTTACTCGTGAAAGAACAACTGACAGATAGACCTTTTTTTTATTTATAGTGTTGAAGTATGGAAGTGTGGATAAATAAAACACGACGTCACTGCTTCGAATAAAACTTGAATTTTTATAATTTAGATTTCATATTAATTAGCAATTGTTAAGTTTGAATTGTAACTTTCAAAAAACGTATCTTGTTATTTTGAAAAAAATAAATATTCTATCTATTTTATGGCAAATAAAGACTGCAAATTTCGAAAAGAAAACAAGATTACGATGATAGCATTACAGATAAGATAGATCAAAAGTGCTCTTTTGGGGTAGATTTTGGGGTAGATATTATATTATAGGGGATAAGACTTGACGAAGGTAGAACACCCAGATGCAATAAACTTCAGCGATTTTATCTTTAGAGCAGGAGTTCTGAACCAGAAAGAAGATTTGGAGGAGTGTTACTTATACAACGTTAGCATTTAAAAAATGCAACTGAATGTTAATATAAACATATTATCGTATTTATCAATTTATACAAGTAAAATTATATCATATTCACTCAATCTTTTTTGATAAAAACCCTTACTTAGTTTAAAGTATTTATTTGGTTTAAAATATGTCTTGTAAATGTAATGATTTTTGTATATATTCAAAGTCTTAAAATGTTTATTTATAATCTGCGGGGGAGAGAGTACATGAAAAATATACGAATATTTCTAAATCTTAAGCTGGTGGAGCCTCAAAACATAGGTTTCGGAACATTGCTTTAGAGCAACGTCATTTCCAATATCTTTTGTTTTCAAAACGTTTGGTTGGTGTTGGAATAATCCTACATAGTACCAACTACTATTTAAATTATACGATTTGGCTTTACATTTTTTACTCTTCTTACACTTTATACTCTTATTTTAAACTAGCTTACGCCCGCGACTCCGTCCGCGCGGATGTCGGTCTTCACGTGATGAAACTGAAAAATTAAGATTTATTTTTTTCTACATGTTTTTCCAGGACAAAAAGTATCTCATTTTATGCCCAGGGTAATAAGGTATAATTATACCAAGTTTCATCGATATCGAACCGTTCAGTTTTCACGTGATGCCTACACATACAGACAGACAGACAAAACAATTTTTAATCACATATTTGGGTTTGGTATCGATCCAGTAACACCCCCTGCTATTTATTTTTTCAATATTTTCAATGTACAGAATTGACCCTTCTACAGATTTATTTATGTACTAGCTGTCCCGGTGAACTTCGTTAAACCCGTTCTGTTTTTAAGGGGAATAATAAAGTATTGTTTTTACCATTTTCTCTGCAATTTTCCCGGTTTATCTCATCATAAGAACCTTTATCTAACAATAACTAACACAACAAAAAAATAATTATCCAAATCGGTTGAATCGTTCGGAAGTTATGCGCTTACCAACACATATAGTAATTCATTTTTATATTATAAGATAGATTGACTGATCTAATCTAAATTTAAGCAAAATGATTGATTATGTAATAACAAATATATTTGGATTTTCGAAGCTTGACGAATATAGGGGAAGCGCATAATTAAAATAGTACTTCTGTAATTTATACTCCTCATATCCGCAGCGGTGTATTATAGGTTGTCATTTATAGCATGTTATAGGCCACTGTTGTATTTTACCGTTTTCATAGCCATGTTTGTCTTATTCCATTAAAATGTATTTATTGCAGAGATAGTTGTGAGGCACGAGAAAGACACACGCTACTTTTTATCCCGACATCTGATATGTTGGCACGTCGATGTAAAATTATATCAATACGTGGAAGATATTCGAAATTGACACATACTCATTATATTTGTATACTTAAATTTATTCTGGTTTCTATTTAAGTATTTCTAGGAGGCTATATTTGAATCATTGAGTTACACTCAAATCCAAAATTAAATTAATTAATTTACTAATAGGGTAGGTTAAGTTCATCGAGATGCAAATCTTATTAAAACTTCTAGCATGTTTTTCTATTAAAGCGGCATGCAAAATTTACATGAGTTCTACAAATCAATGTTGTAACTTGTAATCAACTTTGTTTATAATTTAAGCAATTTTTACTTATAACATAACATAGACATATAATTTGCTTATTTTATTTTATAATTTTAGGATTAATCAGTGTTGGCTTTCATAATTCACAGCCTGGTTCTACCGATATTTTTTCTTAATCGCAACATTATAGATGGTTTTATTATCTTCAGTTCAATTGATTTCTTTGATACCTGGTTCTCTTTAATCATTTACGGTGGAAGTCTATACCGAAAGGTGTCTTTTCGAAATATATGTCCATATTATATAATAAGGATATAATAACGTTTATTCAATATAGCGTATATATATACGCTACATTGAATAAACATTTTATGTGACATTTTATCTATTCAAAAGTAATTTGTATTGTATTTAATGGGTCATTTTTCCTGCAAAAAAAACTTCATGTAGATAGAAAATAAATTTCTAAATAAACAGTTTTTATTTAAGATAAAAGAATGTTAAAAATATCACAAAATTTTATCAAATATAATAGCCAAGAACCAGTTTTGATTTCAACAAGTTTGTCATGTAGGGAAACAAATAATAAGTATTTTCCTTGATTTCTCTCAGATTCCAACATCAGATCCAGACTAATTTTTTTTTCGCATTCTCGAAAAACTTACAGTAATACAAAGTTCATAAAATATCCAATTACAAACATAAGGCCAATTACATGTTTCCACATATTACATAAATCTATAGTTAAATGTACCTATACATAGACAGCGTACGGCTATACTATTGTATAGGAATAAAAAAACAGCAGAAACAATTGCCAATAGCAATACTTGGTGGCAATGGGAACACCTTGAAAGTACGTTATTTCTTATTAAATCAGAATTTTTAAAGCAATTCAGAAATGACACACCTACCTACAAAATGTAATAGTCGCACATTTTAAAATCCACACATAGATAAATCCTTCAAAATTTAATTAGTTCTAAACAAAATAATAGAACAATAAACGTTCGCATATGTAAAAGGTTTTTTCCAACACTACAAATAATATGAAGTATGTACTCGTACAACATGTACAAAGTTCGACGGCCATCTTAAGACCGGCGTTGTGCTCATTCGATAAGTAGGCACTAGATTGAACGCCAACTTTTCTCTTTTCCTTTTAACAACAGATACTGAGGTACACAAAAAGATTGTACGGTGAACAGAACTTTGCTCATCTCTTGGAAACTTCTGTATTAACATTTCCCACACAGTTTCGACTAGCGTTTGTAAACAAAATGCCTTTGTGAATGTGTAGGCTATTATAATGAAAGTAAAGTTACTGTTCGTCATGTAATAAGTTTACACTTTGCTAATTTTTATTTGCCTTTCTTAAGAAAAAATATATTCACGCCCATATCCCCGAAGAGGTAAGCAGAGGCACAACCAGTGCACCCAAGACTAGCCGAAGAAACTAAGTTCCATAATGTGATAGGTGACAAGCCTATCACCAACCGTTGGCTTACTAAGTTTTTAGATACTTCAGTCTTGTATTATTTCTGAAATTTGATTTAAAATAAACCTTCATAATGATGAATTTACTAACTTTGTTTTTTTTTTGTTGTGCACTCATTACACTAATTTTGAGTTATCGCTATCTTTGTTCAACGATAGTGATAGAAAGAGACAAAACACGTTTAGTTCTGTCATAGTAGTTTCAACCGGACATATCTATAGACTTTAAACATATTTCTCGGAAATCTTGATTAAAACTTTCACGAGTAGATATGTCTAGACTAATCTGATGTTTAAAGTGTTTAATATATTTTGTGTTTAATTTCTAAAAAATGGTATACACTAAAAATCAGTTTAAATGATGTTTAGCAGTATTATCACCACTTTGTCTTCATTTTGATATAATTTATGAGCAAAAAAAAATTAAACTTTGTTTTGTATCAAACAATATAATATTAAACACTCAACTATAAATATTATACACATAATCTGAAAAAAACATAAGGTATATACTATTCGTCAATTTATTACTATTCGTCAATATATAGTTTTTTATTTCGACAACTGCTGCTGATATTTTCCATTGACGTCCTTTAAAGGTGACTAAAATCAGTGACGGTATCGGGCTTTGTTTAAATTTGAAATGCATTCGAACTTTTTTTTTATGGTATTGAGAGGCAAACAAGCAGACGAATTTTCTGATGGTAAGAAATTCACAACCGCCTAGAGACAATGGTAATGGTGCGTTGCCAAAATGAGGCCGGGCTGTTAGGCATCGTGCGAAAGTAAGTTTACCCTCGGAACCGGAACACGTCATGACGTTATGGCGGCAGAAATAGGTAA
>NJDD01011225.1:7080-24748 GCA_002245505.1 Calephelis nemesis
AGGATTGTATTGCATAGATTAAATATATCATTAATACCCACATTGCAGGAGCGGCTAGCAAACGCGAAGTACGCGATCAGTATGGCCCGACGGTGTGGGGCGCGAGTGTACGCGTTGCCCGAGGACATCACGGAGCGGAAACACAAGATGATCATGACGGTGTTCGCCTGTCTCATGGCCCTCGACTACATACCCACCATGGACGCGCCAGTACAAGCGTAAGTTCATACACTCCATACTTCCGCCCCACAGCATTGTTCCCCTCACTGTTCCTATTACAAGCCCACAGAAATTTTCATATTTACATATAAATTAGCACAAAATCCCCATTACGCTTCTTATATCACTACAGAGAACCCCATTTTCCACTATAGTATACACATAACCTGTGCCTAATCATGTCAAGAACATTGCTTTTAAGTCTCAAATATTGAAACTTATAAACTTCATCTCCTAAAAGGACTTCTTTTATGTCCTTAATATCTACAGCAATAAATTTTATTTTTACGTTTTAATGATTCCCTAAGCATATCAAGTCTTGTTTTGGTAAATATTTAATTAGTTTCGATCTTTAAAATGTCATACCACTTATACGTACTTCTTTGCAATTATTTTTAATGTTTCAAATACGTGGCATTTTCTATGCTAAAAAAGTTCACAGTATACCTCTTCAATGATATTAAAGCCAAATCCTCTAAGAATAATTTGCTCTATATACTTAATTGTTTTAATTACCGTTATGGTAATTATAACTATACGGATACAAATATAATTATGAAAAGCACCTGTCACTACTATACCACTATTCTGTGGGCTGCACATCCTATCTTTTATAACCTTTTCATTCCTCGTTCCAATATTCCTGCTAACCATTATCATGACCTCTAGTAAAAAATGGGATCAAAAATTGCATTCCAAAAATTTACTTTATTTTTAATTAATTTAATAATTTTTTTTTTTAATAATTCCACTCATTCGAGTACTGTTTTTTATTTCATTTTTGCATTTAAATTTAATATGTTAAATATATCTGCTCAAAAAACACAGCGTTATAAAAATACAGTAAATTATACAATGTTATTTTAAAAAAGGACATTCCATAAAAATATGAGGTCTTGACACTGGTTTAAGCTTCTTGTGATTTTTATTCGCCATAATGTTTACATTATACACTATTTGTAAATGCTTAATGAATACGTCGAATATTATGTGTATGTATTGTGCGATATATATGGGATATTAAGTGTTATGTATTATATAATCATTTAAGGTTCAGTATTCGTGTTTGATTTTTCTTATGCGATTCGAAATATTACTAAAATTTATATTTTAGAACTACTTTTTGATGAGGAAAAGCTATGATAGCATAGACTTATTTTATTAGATTTTAAGTTTTTATTATTCATAGGTAAAGTCAAACACAAAACATTATTTATAAGCAATGGGTATAATTTGTGAAGCTTGGGATAGGTGTGGAAATGTTAAAATATGTTAGACATTACAATGATTTTGAGATAAATTTGCCAATCGAGAACATTTTATCCTTAAGTTCATTTCTCGGTTTTATGAAGTGATTGATTTGAGATTGGTGGTAGTAGTGAAAAAAATAAAAGATTCAAAATGGCGATAATAACGAAATAAGTTTTTATAACGTTGTACTGTCTAATTTAACACTAAAAAATCAATCGATACTATTGATTAACTAAACCCCACCTAATGTACAAGCTACAAATATAAAGATATAGTTTGTGTATTGTTGCGGTAAATTTTTATAGCTTCCCCAAAAATATTTAAGCGAAAAAATTGAAATTTCCAGCCCTACAATTTAAAAATTTATATTCAATTATAATTCAAAATATTTGTTAGATTACAAAATATTGTTATCCCAATATTAATCTCAAATTGGTTTAGATTTTATTCTAAAGTTAAACTAAATTACTAATATAAAAATTGGTCGCAACATTTCAATCTGTGCAAAATTGTCTATAGCATTAAGGTGGTCGGTCACAGTATACATAGCACGAGTAGGTCAACCGAAATCACTTACTTGTTATAATATACTGTTATAAATCAAAAGTGACACTTTTATAAAACGGGATTCATTTAGTTATCAAATGTGCAATAATTTATTATTTTAAATTTTTATTAATTTCAATAAACGTAAATTTTTGCTATATGAAGTATAGGGTAAAAATCATTGAACCGGATATGAATTAAATAAAGCAATTGTTTTCCGAAAACATTTGTCACATTATTAACTTTCAAATCGATTGGTGATTCGTAGAGGCAATCTTAAATATTTGAATTAGTTTTAATAAACCAATTAATGCAATGATATAAAAATAAATGTCCATTTTCTGATATTTAATTGTTCTAAAGTTTCTCAGTATATAAAAATATGAGTTGTTAATTTTAACTTTTCGAGATAGTCCGTTTATTTTTTATAAATTATCTTAAAATAGAGATCCTAAGCATCAGCTTCCTAAAAATATATTTAAATACACTTCTACTTACAAGAAATGAAATTACTAATTATTATTACAATTTCGAAAATTTTTGATTTATAACTTTATGTATTCTTAATGTAAATAACTCCTATGCTTGTTTTTCGGATGATCGCTGGCTTCCCATACTGTTACCTGGTGAATGATATGTGTTTGTACTGTCCCAAGCCTAGGAAATGATGGGATTGGATAACTATGACTTGTCCCCTTGCGAATATTACAATTCTCATACTTACTTTTGCTCGAGGCCTAACATCCTGACCTCAGGTTGGCAACGCACCATTACCATCTTTGGTGTCTCTAGGCGGCGTGAATTTCTTACTATCAGGAAATCCGTCTGCTTGTTTGCCTTCCTATAACATAAAAAAAAAATGGAAATGCGTCGCCATAATATATCGGGAAGGGATGTTAGTATTTTATTACGGGATAGACCTATCTGGGCGTATGCTTAAATAGACCACAGCAAGGATCGGTACAGTATTGCAAAGAATTTGGACAAGTTATAGTACGCAAATATATATTTATAATTTTATAATTAAACACCTAAAAGCATAAGGTTAAGGTTGTCTTTGTAAGAGGCATGTAATTTATAAATACAACGATAGTCAAGACTAATAAAATTACCTAAAACTAAAGTAGTACTTATGACTAGTATTAAAATGTGTCAGTGTTTTTTATACATTTTTACTAATACGTATTGGATTTATAAATGATCAGTTATTAACACCAACGGTACTTAATAAGAGGCTGGTTTTGCCTCGGAAACTTGAAATTCGGTACTTTTTTGACCTTTGTGTGTTACCGAAGTTGCTTTTTTAATTGAAAGCTAAGCCAGGGCAATAATTAGTATCAAACATATTTTAAAATGCTTTTTATAACGTTTTTTAAAATTTTGACATTTCGGAATTAAAAAATAATAAGACAAAAAAATCATTCCTTCGTATTACGCGCATTCCTTTTGGCATTTGTCGGATCATGGGTACAATTATAGGTACCTTATACATGTGTATATTTCTTTAGGTTTAAGTTAACATTTTAGATTTATTTTAAAAGAGATTTTATTAAGACATTCCCTCGGGATACAACGATTTATTTTATATGATCTTATTTTATAAAATTATTTTCAATGTATATGTTTTATTTTGTTAGACATTTTTATATTGGTTTTAAATATTTTAAATCTAAGCCGAGCTAAACGTAATCGAATAAACCATGTTAATCCGTAATATTGTTTAGTGATATGCTAGCTATAAATGTTTAAATACAAAGTATGTAAGCATATAAATAAATAAATCGGAATTGAACCAGTATTTTATTTCGTAATAAAGTTTCCTAAATTGTTTTTCTAACATATAGGTTTTAAGGCGCCGTACTCATGACTTAAATAATATCTTTCGATATGTTCGATAACATTAAAAAATATAACGCAGGAGGAACAACTGTGTAATTCTATTTCCTATGAATACCTTAATTAAATTTTACCAAACTTTTTGGCTAGTCTAAATATTTAAATATCTCTGGTTATAACACTGAAATGCATATTTTTAATAACCCCTGACAAAACCTACATGTACGTATTTAAGAACCATATATGTAACGACTGTTGTGTGTATAGGCCACTGTTGTCTCTTACTATCAGGAGACCCGTGTGCTTAATTTTCAGATAAAAATATCTCAATCACGTCAGCTTTTTATAAAAATCCACAACGAAATCAATTCATTCTTTTAAAAGTTATGATGTTGCAGACAGACTCACACACATACACGCCAAACTTATAACGCCAATAGACAAATTCCTGAAAACTTATAGGGTCCATAATCTCTTTTTATTTCAAAAATAAACTATGAAAGAAAGAAAAGAAGAAAGAAAATTATTTATTTGCGGAAATATGTGTGTAAATGAGATGTTACAAAAATATTTAAGTATATCAGCATATTCTACCATATTTTGGTGTGCAAATATTTTAACATTTATAAAAAATATTATTTAATTACATATGCTTTAACTTTTAAGCCAATCATTTATATTTATAACTAATTTAATTATTTATTACCAAAACATTTAAAAACTATAATTAAATTTAACCCTGACTACCGTAAACTACCATATTATACCGTACCATACCATACCATATACTATGAAAGAGCAAGGAAATGAATACAGTGCTTTAAAACAAAAGTAATGTAATGATAGGTGACAATTACTTAATAATTTGTGTTTTTCTCATCTTCGTGATCGTCTGCATGTTTTATGTGCCTACTTTGGGTTTTATGGTGGAAGGTATTTTTGTACAGGTATCCGGGTACTGAAATATATTTTATCTTTTTTGTGTTGGTTGGGAGGTTACTATCTGTCGTCGCAAAGGAATGGACATGAAAATCTGTAAATAAATTACTAAAATGTCTAAAAATGAGCTTGAGGTGAGGTTTCTTAAATTACCTATATCTTTAACTCTGTTTTCTTGTCAAGTTTTTGTCTTATTTCTAATAGAATATCAATATAAGAGATATTTAACTTAAGTATCTATTCTAATGTTTAACTTGACAATTTCTGTTTTCTTTGTTTTTAATCATTCATTTAACTATTTATAGAAGCAAACTCGCGTCTATCTTCTTATGTAATATGTGACTTCACGTTCAACGTTGACTGTGCTAGAGCAGCAGACTAATATACCTAATAAGTAATTGTAGGAATGTAATTCGAATGAAGCTTCATATGTAGATACAGCTGTGTTAGTGCGGTATGCCTTATTATTCCACCTTTTAACAGACAGTTACATAAAATCACATCTATACCGATCTAATGTATAATGAATCAGGTCCAACACTGAACCAGAGCCAATAGATTTCCTGGATGCCAGTGTGGATTCGGTAGACGTCGTAGAGCAAGAAAGTTTTGAAGACCCTAACGATTCTGGTCTTGGATCACAGGAGGTTCTAGAAAAGCCAGAAGTACCACCGAAACCCCTTAATTTGTCACCCAGATCAATTTCTGTGGTGTCGTCCAAAGAAGAGGAATAAATCGAAAATTTTAAATTTTTATGTAAAAATATTTTATATACCAAATTTTTAATAAAATTATAAATTATTTGCAAAACTTTGTCTTTGTATGTATAATAAATAAATAAATAAATATTCCTGGACATATCACACAAATTGAATCTAACCCCAAAGTAAGCAAGTTATATGCTTGTGTTATGAGTGTAAGTCGACGACACTAATACATAGAAATACTTAAATAGATACCAGAATAAATTTAATAAACACCCAGACCCGGAAATGCAGACATCTAAATGTTCATCACACAAATGCCTGCCCCCGACGGGAATCGAACCCGAGCCTCGCGGTTGGTCGTTGTAGTTAGGCGTGTACGCTAGCCACTCGACACGTCCGTGACCTTACTTCGGCTAAGATATAAATAAAATTTTGGCTTTAATAGGTTCAAATGTTTGTCATCTGCGGATTATTTGGTGGTAAGTAATTTCCACTGACATTTGCAAGAAGAACAGAAGGTATCACAGATGCGTTGCTGACAGTGTTGTTACGGCATATAGTCGCCACTTATAAATGTGGAAATGAAACTAAGATCTGACGCAATGTCTGGTCAAAGGTGAGAATGAGCGACACAACCAAGCCAAACAATTCCTTGGAGAATTGTCTATGATAGATACTGTAGATGAAGACATTACAGTGCAAAAACTATCAAGCAATATGAAGTACTAGCTGCGCCCCGCGGTTTCACCCGCATAAGTCCCAATCCCGCGGGAACTCCGGGATAAAAAGTAGCCTATATGTTATTCTGGGTCTTCAGCTACCTACATACCAAATTTCATCGTAATCGGCTTTGTAGTTTTTGCGTGAAAGAGTAACAAACATCCATACATACAAACTTTCGCATTTATAATATTAATAGGATTCCTAAGCCCTCGGTGATCAATTGGGATTTCCCCGGTCATCGAGGATTCAAGACGTTGAATGCAAAGTTTGCGACTCGTCCAGATTGGTACCACCGCCTCACCTATTTCTGCCACCATAACGTCCAATGCTTGCCGTTGACGTGTTCCGGTTCGGAGGGTAAGGTAGCCGGTAAGCTTACTTTTGTTCGAGGCCTAACATCCCGGCCTCAGGTTGGCAGCGCACCATTATCACCTTTGGTGTCTCTAGGCGGCGTGAATTTCTTAACATCAGGAAATCTTATCTTATTTGCCTTCCATGATCATAAAAAAATCCTACCACATGGATTAAAACATTGGTTTGCATCCGTGTGGAACGTAGATTTAATCAAAATTTTGACTTGTTTCAAAGTTTCCACCAAGGTCACCTTTGTGGAAGGCGTGATTACAATCGTCTGGATGATGCTTTATTAGAATATTAAGTTTCTACTGTAAATTTACCTGTTACATATCCCTAAAAATTGCGACAGGAAAAGATAATACCAGTTCTAGTCTTTAGAGTATTCTACACTCAACGACATGTGGCACAAGATGCATACATATACGTAAAAATGCTTCAAGCAAAGTGTTTGCCACTACTTCGTAGGGTCTAGGTTTTTTGTCAGCGCAAAGGCACACGGCTCTCCTGACGGTAAGAAACAACCGAAGCCTTTAAGACCATAGAATATGTTAGTTGCGTCGCTCTCCAGTGGGCGGCATGTTAAGGCCTAACATACCGCCCGCATGTGCAAGTCTACTAGCAATTGTACTTTCCGGACTGGAACAGTGTCATGGCGGCAGGAATAATCAAGGCGGTGGCCGGGCAAGTTTCTGCACATACTGCACTATACCGCCAGTGGTCTTGTAGGTATGTAGACTAGTGTTTGATTTCTAAACTGATATTTACTGTCACGTCTTATTAGACCGTTTAATGAATGAATTTAATCGTATATTATAATACTAGCTGCGCCCCGCGGTTTCACCCGCGTAAGTCCCAATCCCGCGGAAACACCGGGATAAAAAGTAGCCTATATGTTATTCTGGGTCTTCAGCTACCTACATACCAAATTTCATCGTAATCGGCTTTGTAGTTTTTGCGTGAAAGAGTAACAAACATCCATACATCCATACATACAAACTTTCGCATATATAATATTAATAGGATGGTATCATCATATAATATACGATGAAACAAACTTTCAAGCGAAGTTTGATCGTTACGAAGTGAATCAAAAATTCTTAAAATCAGTATAAAGAAAAATTTCTTCCCATGCAACACGTTTCTATCTTTCTTATACGAAAAAAAAAATGATTCTCTCGGCTCTTGAAAAACTTCCGACAGCAGCCATAACCTCGTCATTATAATGGAATTTTGTTCCACGAATTTTCTCCTTTAATTTTGGAAATGAGTGAAAATCACTAGTGGCTAAGTCCAGCGAATGTGGTGGATGATTAAGGAGAATGAAGTCAGCAGAGAGTTAAGCGCACTTTCGGAATCAAATTTCAAAACATTGTTTAAACACATAAACGTCATACTAGCGACTCTGTTTACTAACCAGGGGGTTAATATGAGATCTTAAAGCAATATTATTTCAATAATATTAATCGAAATTGGAGAATCAGAATCAGAAAAAACGTTATTCTCATGGACCATAAAAAACAATCTTATGAGTTAGGCCATTTAACTAGTGGCTTTTAAAAGTGGGCATGGAAATAATACTGCTTTAGGCTTTCATGGAATTGTTTAGTTGTCTATTACGTACGATAATATCAAAATAATTAAAAAAGGTATAGGGATACAGCT
The DNA here is from genome assembly GCA_002245505.1 of Calephelis nemesis. NCBI lineage: Eukaryota > Metazoa > Arthropoda > Insecta > Lepidoptera > Riodinidae > Calephelis > Calephelis nemesis. The sequence goes on from NJDD01011225.1 coordinate 15,321, forward strand.
TTCGGTGCTCAAACTGGCAGCGGAATGACATATACCGAAATATATGTTTAGTTCCGAACTTACACTATACAATGATATTTAATTTACTCGGTGATCATTATAAAAGAGCATCCGTGGTTCTTTAATAAAAACCTTAGCCTGTAAAGATTTCCTCAATAAAAATTGGATGTCGTTATTTGTTACACCTACAAATATGGTTATGGCTTGTATATGTCTTAGTAGATGTAGTGTAATAGTTCGGTGTTGGTGAAATACTTCACAAGATTATTCTTGTTCGTTTGTAGTAACTTTTTTCTATGATTTTGGAGAAGCCAGGCAAATCTGGAAGGATCGTGACACTCTGCCTACCAAGCAAGGGACTTAGCGTGAATATATATTTAAACATAACTTTTTAAAAGCTAGAAATCACCCACTAAAAAGGTTTAAAACTTTATAATGAAAGCTAACATTATTTTTTAAGAATCAGGTTATACAAAAAAGGTATATTGATATATCTCCAGAAGCAAGGTGTAAGATCAGAAATTCCTCTAGTGAAATAAAATACATATTAGAATTGTGATGTTTAATAAAACCATAGCCGGCAACAAAAATATACTCAAACACATCTTTCAATACTAACATAGTATACATATCGATGGGAATCCAATAAACAAACATTCTTATTAAATTCTATACAATTTTTCCTATACAATAAAATCATTTCAATTGCAGTTATACATCACTAAGCAGACGTTCGAGAACGACATTGAATCAGTTTCTAAAAAAGCATTTCATCGCTGTATTTCGTATTCAAAGTTTCATTCATTCATTCATTCATCCATTGAGGTACGCGTCAATTGTTATGTCACCGCAATAATGTCACACAACGACAGACTATATAACCAATAAATATTAGCTTTCTCAAACACACAATTTGAAACACGTGAAAAGAAAACTACAATTAATATGTTTATATAATCGCCATTTAAAAATGTTTTCTTTTAACAGAAAAAGTAAAATTTTTATTTAACTTTTACGTTAGTTATATGGCATGAATAGAACATCTTAAACTTGGCCGTATCATTGCGGCGAGTTTTGACGCGTACAATTTGTATAAAAATAAATATATAAATAAAGTACAGTACTAACGACTACAAGACAATATTTTATAGATAGATAAAAGAATTTCACTCATTTCAAAATTCATTTTGTACGAAAATTGGATGGTAAAATCTGGGCGGTTACATCTACTACTACGATTAGTTATTGTATCCCAATTCAAGAGTATTTCTAATTCCCAATTCAATTATAGATCATAAAACATGTTGTTTAATTTATGATATTTCTAGTCGAAGAAAGGGAATTATTGACAATAAGTTAAAATTTTGGAATGTACTTCATATTTACATAATTTAAAATGTCATTATTAAAATTAAAAATTTCTTCAAATTAGCTAAAATTATATCTACTGAAAAATACAATTTAGAATAACATTTTTCCTTCAACAAATTAACTTAATATATATTCAACATTACACATATAAATGTGTATTTTACGTATTGAAATGTCATTGAAAAAACAACGTAATAGATTTAATTTTTTTTATACCGTCCAGAATATTAATTACTCTCAAAACTAAAAATAAATTGATGTATTTCAAATAACAAATATTACAATACATATTTATAGCATATTAATACCATATATTAGTCGGTAGTATTATTGTACTCAATGAATACCAACCAATATACGCACACCATAAGATATCCATATAATACATGAGTAACATCAACATTATAAATCAACTACATTATGTCTCATATATTTTAGTATTTCGTATATAACATGTGTCCATGTAACAATTTCTCTTCAAACGGATCAATAATAAACTAACATCACAAATCTGCGCAAATCATCGTACACAGCACAAAAATATACAAATATTATACAGCATGTGCATAAAATTATAAAAATCCATCACCTACATTGTGATACACAATTCTCTAGCTTAAATCTGATTCGAGATATCACTTGTCAATTTTTTATCATCACCCTCAGTAAGAAGAGCTCGTCCAAGTTTGTTTTATGTACTATATGTATGTACTGTATTTGTTTTGCATAATATAATTGAGTTTTTACAACTGTAGTTAGTCACAATTTGAAATAACCTTACAGATTTTGTCATCATAAGAATATCGAACTATAATAATATTAATGAAGTATACAAAAAGCATCTTAAAGCCTTTTACTAAGAAAAGGTGGGTGACTAAGTTTTAAGGCAGTATTAATTATATAAATATAAATTTAGAAACAAATACGATCTCCTACTACTGAGAGCAATAAAAACATTATAAATAAGATGATTCGAAAACACTGTCCGACTTAGAAATAATTTATATTACTGAGTAAGGTATAAACATAATCTCCACAATTTAAGAAAAATAATGTGGCCTTTTAAGATAGTTGATAAAAAATAGAAAAAAAGCGAGTATTTTTACTGTATTTAATCACACTTGTGAATGATAAAGTGAACCAATATTAATGCTGTTTTTTTAATTCAAATATTTTCAAATCGATCGTTTGTTATATTTACAAATAAACTTATGAATTTTCTTTAGTCCCACTTAAACCTTTAAATTTGATGCCTGAAGAAATTGAGTTGATATCAAAACAAAAATTTAAATCTTAACAGTTGAAATTTTAAAAATTTAAAAATCAGTAATATTGTACGAGTGTCGGTATTTTGGTTAAGCAAATGTTATTCCTACATTCGATTAGCATAATACGACATATCAATAAATCGAAGTGTTTCAGAATCAAATTAAAAACACACCAGATTTTATAAAAAGTTATAAAAACGAATTTGGGATTGAAACATCTATATTTCGACTACAATTAGAAATAAATAGAAAATTTATAAAAATTCTAAACAGGTCCCAAACTATCGAAAATGAAATTTTACATGTGATACTGAAATAGAAAATGCTAGAACTTTCTATATTTTTCTTAAGGTACGTAAGTGATGTCGAAAACTTAATGAAAGACAAAGTCTAATGATAATCACCTACATGACGATCTATGATTAAAATATTGCCCAAACATCGATCAATGTTTTAAAATGTTGAAATTGCTCATCCGTTCCACTTACTAGAATATAAAAAAAAAGAAACTAAAATCGTCAAAAAATGAACATTTTTATGAGATATTCTAACCCTTTTTAAATAGTTTTGCACAGATAGTTAAACACTAATTACATAAAGAATAGTTAAATAGTGCAGTATGGATAAGTTGACAAAAAAAAACAGTTTATTGCACTAGACTAATCACATTATTTTTATTACTGATATATTTTTTTTCAATTTGCTATTTGTAATCAAAAGTTCATTAATCAAAAGTTGTTGATTTTAAATGTAACGAAACATCAATGACATTTCATTTTAAAAATTGTAAAATTTTGCTTTTAGTGTAAAAATTTACTCCTCTTACATTACTTTTATATCAAATATTATCATTTTGGGCAATACTTTAAATATTTATATGAACGATTAAGTAATAATAGGGGCAGTCTTTTCAAAGAAATATTAACTTGATTAAAACAAATATGTTTCATCGTTCAAATTTCTAGTGGAGTATTACTATTTCATATACTTCTGTACACAATCTAAAACAACATGATTTTACCAAAAATCTCATATTACAAAACATTATATTATCTAAAAGCAAGATAAATAATTGTAATTTCTTAACTGACCTACGATTTTTTTTTACACCGAAATATTGTGTTGTATTTACAAATAATTAATTTTAAATATTGCTCTAACATTTGTGGAATGTGTTTATAAACTAACGAATGAAATTATACTTATTTTCTATTATTCTATTTCGATGTCTTAATTATCAAAGAACATAACTCCATTTTGCCAAATTTTATAAAAGAAGTAGAATTTTGAGATAAGAAGATGAAAGCTAAACAGTACTTCATTTTATCTGAGCGTGCTCAAATTAAGTTGATTAGGAAAAATATTATTCCCCTCGTGGGGATAATAAAAGTAAATCGTTTCAATTTTAATTTAAAATATTTTAGATGAGTTAAAGGCAGAAAGAAATTGAGATTTATCAGAAAATATTCCAAAATGAAGTTACATTGTTTTACCAATAAGACACCTATGTAGCAGTATCTTCGAAGAAATGTCCACAATGTTTATGCCTTCTATTGAGAAGACAAGGACAAAATTGCAATATTACCTTATCCACGCCGAAAATGATATCAACCACACAACGACTTGCATTCATACCTGGATTTAAAAAACAATAAATGAAATAAAAATAAAAAAGAAAACAACAAATAAACATTACAAACATAAGAGAAAAAAGTGTATAATATCAAGTCTATTTGTGCTATCTTTATAAATATTAATTATTGTATTATTAACAAGCTTAACATTAAGAATTTTTCATCATTCTGTCGAAATAAAAAAGGAAAGCAATAAATAATACATTAATACACTTGCACTCTTTCTCTAAAAATATTATATATTAAACTAACGAAATTACCCCACCGGTTCCGGTTTTACAGCATTTTCCGGATTTATATAATTTAATTTAAAACTATTTTACCAATGAATTTATATATAATTATATAATTTAATTAATAATTTAATAAATGTTTAAAGAAAGAAAAGCCGACGAATGCTTTAACCATTTGACCTACTGAGGATTCAAGGCCTGTGGCGAAAGATGTTTATAAATAAATGAACGTTTGACCGTTAATGTCGGTACCAAATTAATATGGAGTGAAACAGTGCAAGTATTCATTATTATTACAAAACGAATTTTCAACAAAAGCCAAAGATGCACCTCTCCATAGGTCGAGGGGTTAGCCTAACACCATTGACCAACCCCGAGGCTCGGGTTCGATTCCCGACGGGAGCATACACATGTGTGATGAACATTTAGATATCTGCATTTCCAGGTTTAACCGTTCATTAAATTTATTCTGGTATCTATTTAAGTATTTCTATGTATTAGTATCGTTGACTAGCACCCTAACACAATCATTTAATTTGTTATGGGGTTAGATTCAATTCGTGTAACTTGCCCATGGATATTAATTAATTATGGAAACAGTTCAATATAAAAAAAGAAAGTAAAGAAAGCATGTTCGCGGCGTATCCTCCAAGTAAAATTAAATATATATATATATTTCAATTTCGTAGTTTAGAGATATGGGGTTGTGAGCAAGAAGAAATAATTTGACTTTATAAAATACACTTTTTCACTTATAATCTGAAATGAAAGCCACATAAAGCAAAATAAATAAATTATTGCAATTACGTCCATACCCATATAACATATTTACAAAGAAACTATGTTTGTATTACATAAAATTATTTTAGTCATAATAAATATTGACACGCATTTCAAAATGTCACAACTCAAAAAAATATTTATTTTAAACAAAGCTTACTGATAAGTCGCATCTAATACCCCAGACAGATGTTCCAGATGGTAAGAAATAACTTCAAGCTACCCTAGTTCAAAGCTAAAGTTAGTCAAGCAAGTTTAGGTAAGTTTACTGACTCTCCTACTTCTAAACCGAAAACAACCGACAGAAATAATCTGAATTGAAACCAATTTGTAGATTATTTCTGTCGGTTAATTTCGGTTTAGAAGAAGGATACCCAGTAAACTTACTTAAACTTGCTTGGCTTGCTTCCTCTTAAAATTTCCAACCGTTAACGCTACGAAGGATAATTAGACATTTAAATACACACAACATAAAACTCAAAAACATTTTGTGGATCTTAATATCAAAAAAATATTTTTGTTGCTTTTGTTTTTCAAAATTAGAAACACATTAGAAACACAAGTGATATTTTTAAAATAATTATTCATTGGATAATAGGCATCGACATAAAAAAATAAAATTTATATTTATTTCCATTTATTTGTACGCAATATGCCGTCGTGCTATCCATACATTATGAAAAATTTTAACAAAAATATAAATACAAATATGTTGGAAAATTATCGTAGTTTCATTTATAAGATTGATGATATTTTTATTTACTTAGCATTTTTTTTGAGTTCTGTCACGTTGATAATACGTGTATGTAACATAATATCCAATATAAATTAATACATATTATACATTTGTCAAAAAAGCATTAATCATGTACACACAATATATGAATATCTAAATAAATAGATTTTTGAACGGTTTTCAATCCATCTTTAAATACACAATTTATTTATATCACGAAATAACACGATAAAAATTCTTTTCAAATATAAAAAAATACTAAATTTAAAATTTTTTGTTATAAGATTTGAATGTATTACCAAGTAATAAAAGCTAGATCAAAAACGTATAAAAATGTTCGAAATAAAAAGGTGTAACGACTTCCAAAAACGATACACTTATTTTACATGTATATTTTTTTACAAAAAAAAATTAGAACATATTTTTATCATTTTACTATTTGAGTATGAAATAAATACTAAACAAATTTTATTTCATAACACAGGGTTCGGTTTCCAGATTGGGCAGCAAAAAGGAAATGTGTCTTTCCAATTTTCTAGCGAAAACAACCTTGTCCGGGATAGGCGACAGGTTTTCCATAGGCCAAATAAACCGGTTTTTTAGACACACATTTTAATACATTCATCATTTTATCAATAAACTGAAATATTCATAAAAACTCATTATTGTGAATTCGTTTGAAATTTAAGAAAAAAAAATTCTAAAAAGTGTGTATTAAAAATATTATACAAAAAATGAGCATGACCAGATGAAGCTTTTTATTTATATATCTAATTTCTTCGACGTACGAATAGAAATTGAATGCCGTTCAAAATAAATACAGATTGTGTTAACTATTAAAATTCTGCTATGTAGTTAGAAAGAGAGAGAGATAAAGTTAGTAAAACATATATTATATAGCTTCAAAGTTAATTATATTTATATGTATATACAAAAGATTAACATTAGACATTAATGTTGTGTTTTACTGTGATATGAATTAATATAAACCAATCAAAAGGATATACTATTTGTTCACCTAAATACAAACTTTTTTGACGTGCCAAACGTCTATAATTCGATGGAGCCGGCTGCACGCACCAAAAAACATGACTCATTAGGCGTTACCTTGCCTGAGGTGTTCCAATTAAGGCTTGAAGTGCAAGCGAGAGCGCGGAACGAGCGACAAAGAGGCACAATCGGCCTCCGTTTTTATGACTTTGTCACGTTTAACGATCGTCGGTAAACCGACTTTACAGACAACCGCTTTTTTTTGTAAATGTTTAAGATATGCGACAGGAATCACTCGAATGTCTTCGAAACGTACATAGCGTTTTTCTTTCTAATTTTATTTATAAGTATTGATATTTTGTTACACCTGTTTTTATACTGTCATTATAATAGTGTTTAATCTGTGTCAGAAAACAGACTCGAATTATTAGATATCTCGAAATATCTCGATTATTCTGTTCAAGTATTACGAATAGTATTTCATCAAAAGGAAACATATAAACCACAACTTTACATCACAGTAAAACAGAACGCGGCGAGAAAACGAGTAATAGCACAGCTAATATAAATAAATTAGTATCTCGCAACCCATATCGTGTAGCCCAAGGACAGTCCGATGGCGTCTCCTACATTACCTGTCGTGGTGTTTGTCCAGCAGGTACTCTTTCAGTCGCCTCACGAGGTGTTCCGACAGCTGCGTCACTTCCGGCCATTGCTTTAGTACCATCACGCCTAGCATCACGGCTAGACTTGTTGTTAGTACACGAACTCTGAAAATCAATCAAGATATCACAATTTATTTATACTGAAAAAAAAAAGACTAACAAACTAAACAAATGCTTAATCATACTTTTTATGTCTTGTTTCCTTTTTTTGTAAGTCGTTTAATTTTCAAGCTATTGTATAGCTTCTATCGGCTATAGGTTGCATTGGTTGTACTGGCGTTACTGCACATGCGTAATCCCCCTCTTCGCCCCGCAATCTGGTGACTCATGCCTGCTTATGCAACAGCTTTACCGCGGCAGTCTCCGAGTGCCACACGTCTTTTTTATGTAAAGATAATAGAACAAGCAGACTGCTCTCTTGATTGTAAGAGACAACTGGGATCTATATACACAATACAAGTTACAGGTGCGTTACTGTCCTGAAACCGAGATGTAAGGGCTACTGTGCAAGCCTATCGGCTACTCTACCCTCAGGACTGGAATATGACAGTCATTATCGCGGTAGAAATAGTTAAAGCAGTAGAAGATAATAGAACAAGTAGACTGCTCTCTTGATTGTAAGAGACAACTGGGATCTATATACACAATACAAGTTACAGGTGCGTTACTGTCCTGAAACCGAGATATAAGGGTTACTGTGCAAGTCTATCGGCTACTCTACCCTCAGGACTGGAATATGACAGTCATTATCGCGGTAGAAATAGTTAAAGCAGTAGAAGATAATAGAACAAGTAGACTGCTCTCTTGATTGTAAGAGACAACTGGGATCTATATACACAATACAAGTTACAGGTGCGTTACTGTCCTGAAACCGAGATGTAAAGGCTATTGTGCAAGTCTAACGGCTACTCTACCCTCAGGACTGGAATATGACAGTCATCATCGCGGTAGAAATAGTTAAAGCAGTAGAATCCAGCACGGAAAGTTGTTGCATAGCAGTCTCCCACCAGTGGTTGAGCTGCCTGGCAGAGGCAGACGGTCTATTCGGACTCAGACTAATACAATATATGCAACTTCAGAGCCGTTAGTACAAAAGCGTTTATTTCTATGAGGATACAGTTTCAGAGCTGTTGAGAAAAACAATTACATGGCAACTTTAATGGGTGTTTATTAAATTTATTTAGTTTATAAAATAAAGATGTCGCTTGCTCGTTTGATTCCTTGTCGTATTCAAACAGATTATATAAATAATGGGTGGATATTAATCATTGATGTAAATAGTTAGTGTTCAATTCATCATTTGCTGCAGAAAGATAGGGAGCTTGCAGCTTTTCCTACAATATGCTTATTTCTCTACTATGATCAGCCCGATGACATATATCGTGAATTAATTTTAGAATAACTGCATTAAAAAGGGGTGTTTTGTTTAAAATAAATCAGTCACTTTTTTGCAGACAAAATATCGTGCTATATAAGCTTTTCAGTTATAAAGGTCATATAATCAGCTTCTTATATTTTTTTTACAATTGAAAATAATATGTGTCAGTAATAAATACGAATCAAGGTATTAAGTCCCCTGAGCCAATAAGTTTACGGGCTATGTACGGTCAAAGCCGAAACACAAAAGAGCTAACAGTGAAGTTATGTGTGGTGTACCTGGTCCTGAGGAAGGGCATGGCGACGCCGGCGACGGTGGCGACGAGCAGCAGCACGAGCTGCAGCAGCGTGAGCGCCACGTTGAGCAACTTCAC
>NJDD01011225.1:28773-45759 GCA_002245505.1 Calephelis nemesis
GAGCCCCGCGCCGTCTCCCCCGCCTCCGACGCGCGGGACCCTTCCGAGGACGCGTTCGCTGCACGTTGTAGCCACACTCAATACCGGGACATGTGTATTCACAAGCATCTAGCGCGGAAAGCGTACGCGTATAGGTAGTACGTGTGAACGAAGCGGGCGTCATTATTACAGATAAGTTAGGTTTAGTTAGAGCAGTAGTGAACGTTTTGATATACTACATAGGCTCCTGCTACTGCTCAATTTAGACACTAGCGTTTACTCTGCAGTGGTGGTCCGCATCGTGGAATATTACCAATCATGCGGAGTAAACTTTAGACTACCGTAACTATTTTTTTATGTACGCATTCATAACATTTAAAAAATGTCTTGATCTAAACTATGCCTATATAATTTAATTTGTCTCATACGAAAACAAAAACTTTAACGACTTTAGTTTTTAAAGAAACATCTATCAATTATATTAAACTTACATAAATCTTATACTTAATACACATGTCCAGTTTTACACATGTACATAAATTAATAATAAGATTTGACTAATGATAGTAATTTATCTCATACAATTTTAATGTCAGAAGTTTTAGAGATCAGGGTAAAAACTTGACTATGTCAGTGTGATACATAAATTATGATGTTGCCAACATTATAAACTGTTTCAGTTTCTTTAAAGATTTTACACTGAGAGACAGCTGTAATATTTAGCAATTGCCAAATTTAGAAGAATATACTATCGTGTACCCGAAATAAATAAGCCCTTGCAATTATAGTTTTTCAATATCAATAATTAAACGATAATTCAAAAGATAGCAAATGGTCCCACATCAATTTTATCAACATCCTAATAATAGTTTTTAAGTTGCACTTAATAATGCATACATTGTCACGTATAAAGATGTTGATGTTCAAGATATGTGAAAAATGTATGCACTGTAAAGTAACTTTCAAAAACCACTAGTCGTATCATGATAAAATTAATATGGGACAACCTCGGAATAATAGCCTACCTTCCTAAAACAGAACCATCCAAATCGTTTGGCTATTGGCCGAGTAATCGCGTAACAAACATACAGACAAATTGTGAACCTCTTTTTTGAAGTCGGTGAAAAACAAAAGATAGTAACGTAGGTATATTAATATGTTATTGATAAAAAATATTTACGTTGTCAAGAATTTGTGAGTTTTACTAATATAACTTGTAAATTCACAAATATTACACATTTATATATTATATTCGTAAGTATTTGCTGTATTAACTATTAACAGATTCGTAGGTACAATAGTTACAACTTGCAGGATTAATAATTACTACAAATTATTTAATAAAATATAGAAGCATAAATAAAAATCAACTTTTCGAAAGGCTGTCAAACAAACAAATTTAAATAAATACAAAGAAACCGAAATAGTTGTATAGCTGATATATCTTAAGCGACGAGCCGCCAATTTTTGTATTGAATCTTGTCATTTGTAAAATTAAAATTGTTATGTTTCAAAAAAATCATTCAAATAAAAAGTATGAATTATTTAAAGGTGCAACAATTAAAGCGTGCTGCAAAATAGTTAAAAAAAATCATTAAACCAAATAAGTATGTATTAACGTTTATTTACCTCTCAGTTCCGCGTGTTGGGGAGCTAGGGTGCAAAAATGAGATAGCATGATAAGCAAACACCTTATTCACAATTTTAATACAGTTTATAATTTTTCTAAGGGGCCATTTCAGATGTACTCGTATAAATTGTGTCAATAAGAACAATTGTTATTGGTGATAGCTATAATTTGGGTTTGCTATAATCAATAAAAATAACTTAGTAAAACATTTTAGACTCCTGAGTTGACTGGTCTATTTTTGTAACGAAAGTCTCCGATTGAAATCAGTTCTATCTATCAATATAATATTGAACAAAATCAAGTACATTTATATGTTATGTCATATATTATGTCGATCAAGGATACTGATGTATAAAAATATTTAAAATAGCCATACATTCATTAAACACCCATACTTAGTCTTAATAAATACAGTAATCACGAAATAGTCATTTTTTTGGTCAAACAATTCTGAAGATACGGCAGTTTAAATTACGAATAATATAAACTTATAGCAGAGGTGTAATTATCCAGAAGCGCATATTGTGCATAGCATAAGCACATTAAAAGGACGTTAAATTTTAAATTAAATAATGTACCAGCTCTAACCATAATTTATTCTGATTTCGTTCAGTCAGTCAAACGTTGGAGAACTACGCTGGCTAATATAATCGCCAGAAATGGTAGACAAAAAATACTAGATATTTTATAAGAAATTGTAATATATAACATTCTGAAATACACGTGGAGACAAAAGTTTCATACTTATAATTAATTCATATCATTCAGCTGTTGCAAAGTATTTTTTTACAAATTACACAAATTGAATCTAACCCCAAAGTAAGCAAATTATATGCTTGTGTTATTGGTGTTATTCAACGATACTATTACATAGAAGTACTTAAATAAATACCAGAATACATTTAATAAACACCCAGACCCGGAAATGCAGACATCTAAATGTTCATCACACAAATGCCTGCCCCCGTCGGGAATCGAACCCGAGCCTCGCGATTCGTCGATGCAGTTAGGCGAGTACGCTAGCCACTCGATCAACGAGGCTGTCAAAGTATGTGGTCACGAAGTCAAAGAACGTTAAGTTTCGTTCGGATATACTGTATAGTTAATTTCCAATTTTATTTAATTATTGACACAAGTTATATAAAAGTCAAAATCTCTATGAATACTTATGATTGAAGGCAATATGTTTTAGTATAACTGTGGTTTAGATCACAATATAAAGAGTAACAGATTCACTTCGACTATATGGGAGCTGTAAACTTGCTTGTAATTAAATCATCAATAAATATTTTTCAATTATTAAATATTCAATATAACTATCAATATTCTACAGATGATGTGATGATCTTATTTCTTTATAGCAAATTTCAATAACCTATCGAAGATAAGAGATAGGGCTACTTTAGATTAGTTTTATCAGGCAATCTAACTTAATTCCAATATTTAACAAAAATATCTTAGCAATAATACTTTGACAGACCTGTCTCTATCTACAGATAGGCTATGAATCGGCCGTTATTGATGGAAGAAAAGATAAAGGTAGAATTGAGGTGAAAATAGTAAATTCACTACGATATTGAGAAATAGTGTTAGTAACTATGGTGAATAATGTTTTATGTATTTTGATGGTAACTGACAACTCGTAAACACAAGCTAGTTAAATATATTTATAATATATTTGGCTACTTAAAGATACTCTGATTGTTACATTTCACTTGGATATTTTATTCTTTTTGCTCATTATTTATAGGCTGAGCTCGTTTCACCCACAGCAATATCACAACTACCAAAAGCAAGCCATTATGCCTTGATTATACATTCCTTCAAAATGTAGTAGGTATTTCAATAACAACACAAACAAAAACTCTAAACAAACTATTTCAATAAGCTGTTCTCACGTGTGGGAACTTTTTACCAGTTTCTCTAGAATTTTTAAACCTATATTATGTTTTTGACGTTTTATTAGTATGAGTATGAATATTTATTTCAACCAAACACTGTACGAATAATACCGTTAATTTGACCATATAAAAAAATTAAAAATTTGAAGTTATACATATTTTGTATAAATTTTCCTACGACTATAAAAATGATGAAACATGAACATGACAAACGTTAGAAAAAAATAATTTAAACTATTGAGACTGTTACTTTTAAATATCAAATAAAACGTATATTTTTTTAACATTTCATAAGTCGAAAAAAAATATAAAATCATGTCATTCCATATTATGTTTACAATATAAATCTAAACGTTCATCTTCAAAATAAAGGCAAAGTCTATTGTTATGATAAATCAAGGCTATCCAGTGATTACAATTTGCATAATATTACATAAGATTAATTTTAAGCAATACAAAAGTATAATTACATTTCCGCCTGCATTTTTTGCACTTATTAAACAACATAACACAAACTTATAGACGTAACATGTCGATGTATTGTTACCGCGGCACTCGTACTGACATAATCAACTTAGACGCAAGGTGTTGTGAATGATCTTGACATTGCACTTATCTGGTGGTATCTAAGTTGTTAGCCTTGAGTGTGAATCTTAAGATAACTATTATCACACAGTGAAGCAACGGCTACCGAAATAATTATACATCTTTATGACTGTTCGTTTCTAGAATCTTTACTACGACTTTATGTAATTTACGTTCAGTATTTTACGATTCGAAATCTATGAGTATAACGCATTTGGTTTGAATATTTAGTTCTTTTCACAAACAAATAATTTACGGAGATGTTATTGAGTTTAGCACCGTAAATTCATGGTAAGGGACAAGGACATAAATTTTGATATAACTATTTCAACTGGTTGTATCTAACCGACTGACTGTAGACCAGACTCAAATGTTTCAAAATATGATTTTTTTATTTTACATTTATTATGACTGAATCTTATTTTTTATAAGGACTGAAAGGGCTCGTTGCACTATTTATGCAGTTTAGTAATTATTTTAGGCTAAAAGTATCATTTTTAGATGAGCAATTTACCGTAAGAATAACTCATGCCTAAGCCTAATACACCATTTTTTGAACCGGCTTTAAATAAGTTTTAAAATAATAACTGACAGAGTTCTTAATTTATACATTCTATTACAATTTGCTAAGAATGACACAATCTATTTATTTTATCTTTTATAAAATTACTCTATAAGTAATTAGTATTTTTTTAACAACAATATGTTAATTATTTGTTAGATATGAAAAAGTCGATGACAACTAAATGTGAAAATGGTGAAAAAAGGTAAATCTAATAAAAAAACGATTTAGGATAGACGAAAGCGATGTTAGAGACACATGAATCTATGCGAAATACTTACAAGGAGCCGTGTTTTCTGCGAGACAAAATATACATACACATTTAGTACATACAGACGAATATGTGAATATATAGTGACAACTAGCAACAATGACACAAGTTGACTTTACAAACATTTTTTACTGCTGTAGTGGAATACTTTTTGTATAAAAAGATAAAAATATATATTCTGAGCATATTCAAAGTCAGTTTATGTATACTTGATTATAAATCTTAACACTAATGTTTAAAAAAATACGATGACAGTATTTTTAAATTATAAGTTTTTTAAGCTTTGATAATGAGTTTGTATAATGCTTGACGAACTATTAGAACTAACATTTTTAGAAAGATTTTAAGTACATAATACAATACCACAATGATCATCAATTAAAAAAGGTAAAATATAAGCAAACAATAAAAGTGTATCCAGTAGTGCCTATCCCTTTAAGCCATACCCTGCTGCAGATCTTAATATCTTAGTTTCTATAAAAAAAACCATAGAAAACCGCGATGTGTTCATTCCTAATTAATTTAGTGTCTATTTAAAGGCACTGGGAATGACACGAGACTAGATATCAACGTGAATATGCGAAACAGAAAAATCTTAGAATTTTAGGGAAACATAACGAAGCAATTAGACAATAAGTGTGCGCCACCATAGACCAGAAGTAGCTGTGTTTTTCAAAGTGTATACATGTGTGTACAAATGTATTAGTTTTTAAAATATAAAGATAATTTCTTATAGAATACTAGCGCTAACTGGACCCTGCAAGGCAGATCAGCCCATGTCTACATATTGTTAAACTCTAATTTATTACAAATGTACCTAAAAAGGTTGAAATTAGTTTAAAAAAAATAATTAAAAATTGTTCACGAGCGAGTTTCATTACATGAAAACAAATGATATTTAAACTTAAATCTGTATTACGTTTAAAAAACCGGTATATTTTGACAGAGATACAGTCAGTGTGGATAAATTTAGACAGGGAAAGGCAACAATTACTGTTTTCAATTATTATTATCTCATATAAAATTCAAATACAAAATGGCATAATATAATATTTCTGTATTTTTGTGTTTTTGGCAAACTGTGGATGAGCTTTGACGTCATTAACACTGTTTATATATTGCAGTAAATTGACCTTTTTATATTGCTTATTGCATAGAAAACAGATTTTCCAAGAGAGAAGATTATTTTCTCTTCTTTCTAAATGTAAATTTATACGGTTGTCATTAGTCTTGACGGCTACAGACTGAAGACTCTTCGCACAATGTGTGCCGTCCTCAGAATTATGGCATCCTGGATCCGGACTTTAATCCAGGAATGAAGATAGAGAATGAATGAGACTTTTATAACTACAATAATAAAACTATCTTAGTTATAATAGTCCCCATGTTGTTGCTTCATAACTTTTGTATATCTCATAGGCTTAATATGCTGTTAAATATATGTGGAGCAGTATAAGGATTTTATGAGCTTCGATTAACTAAGGCATCATTGTCATGATTGGCAGAGGTTCCAAAATCCTATTAATATTATAAATGCGAAAGTTTGTATGTATGGATGTATGGATGTTTGTTACTCTTTCATGCAAAAACTACAAAGCCGATTACGATGAAATTTGGTATGTAGGTAGCTGAAGACCCAGAATAACATATAGGCTACTTTTTATCCCGGAATTCCCGCGGGATTGGGACTTACGCGGGTGAAACCGCGGGGCGCAGCTAGTATCATTATATAAGTTACCCTTGATGACGTATTTTGTGAACAATTTTACATCTACCCTCATTGACGATAAGAGCTTTACAGTGTAAGGCTAGTTGTGATAGTATAGCAATACAGACCGGCGAGCTGCGAGATGTTGTCGGCGGACCCGAACCGGTTGGAGCGGGAGAAGAGGTGCGCGAACTCCCGCGGCGCCGCCATGACGCTCCCGCCCAGCCCCGTGATGCCGTCGCGGATGTTGCCGCCCACGTGCCTACACGCAACACCACACTCGGTCATACAAACACAATATCATACGTTATGTACGGTCAGTTACAAGTATAAAGTAAAACATAACAAGGCAGCACACGCCGTTTCATCTTTGTGCGGCAACATTTCAAAGTTAAATCCGCATCGTCGCAAACCTCTCCGGATTATCAGATGGGGTGTGATATCCGCCTACCTACACGTAAATATGTGTATGGACACTTTAACCAGTTCCACCGTAACAAAACCATTATCGAACAACAAACTAAAAATTTACGGCAATTTACAGTAACCTACCAATAGGCTTGTGTCCAAAAATGTATTTAGTGATTGATTCTTTCCTTTATTCGATATTGAACAGAAATAACTGAATTTATTTTCAAAAATCGCTGAGTAACATTATTATTTTTAGTTTTTTTATAAACCTGTACGAATTTGCCGCGAAAACGCTCTAAACTATCATGGCGTTCTGAATGACGTCACTCAGTGCAAAACAAAACAAACCGTAGTTGGTAATTGATACTTTGCTTTGTTTTAAAACGTCAACAACAACAATGGCGGACGCACTCTGTGACGTAACGCGTTCTGGTCGGCGTTCACTGTCACATTAATATTTCTTAAAAATAAAATTAATCTTTATGTTTTATTGTAAATAATAAATTTTATTGACATCTATTAATAATAACAAAACTATAGATACCACAACAAACCCGATTTATTATTGGTGGACAACAAGCATATTGTTGAAATTAAGCTTTCTATAGTTTTAGAGTTATGATATTGTTGTTTATTATTGAAAAACAATGCCAGTTGTCTGGTTACTGATCATAAGAAGCGTTATCTCTTATTTTAGATAAGTTATTGAAATTGTCTGTTATACATGTGCTTATCTTCACAAGAGATTTTTTTCTAGCTAAACACATATGGCCAACGTGAGATCATGATCTTCCGACTTAATTTTTCCGCTGCATTAACCTTTGAATTGGAATACGACAATAGCGATCACTAAAGTCACTGTGACAGAAAAAAAAGTAGGGAGGTGGCTCTTCTCTGGCAAACCGTTCCAGAAGTCTACCACCAATTTTAACCAACTGCACCACACACACTTTTGTTCGATATAAACTTAAATGCGTCTCACGTAGCCCTTTCTATAGTCCGACGCAGGTACAATCGAATGCAACAATCAAATAGCGACTTTCCGTTTCTTGTTAAAGTTAAGTGTATTAATTATCTAACCTTTTAATTGTGTTACAAACAAGACAGTTATGCATGTGAAAGAAGTTAAGAAAATCACGTCATTTCCTACAAATATTTATTATAAATGCAAAAGGTTGTGTGTTTGTCAAAATGTCAACATTTAATGTTACAACAAAACTTCAGTTGTTATATAGCCCTGATGATGCTTGTGTAGCGAAACCGGTTGGCTAAATTATAAAAATAAAAAATAATAAAATATATTGTGGAAAGTACAAGTGTTTTTAAATAAATTACATCAAGCATGGAATTCCACTAAGCTCCGACGATAAGAAGTATAGAATCTATTTAATGTTAATAATTTATACATAGTAAAAAATAGCATATTTATAATACAAAATTAAATCTTTACGCAACTGAACCCAAGCAAAAGAAACGAAGTACTAGTAGGTATGAGCGAGAGCGCGGTACTCTCCCTCACTTTCCCGCATATGCCACCGCCGATACCTTGAAATGAGTTCTGCGCCTTGACATGTTACCTACATCGGGGGCGCATTTAAGTTTGGCGTGAACTGTGCATTAGTTAATCATACATTATTGTTCTTTTTTTCTTTCTTCATAACATTCTTCTACAAATAGATACACTAAGATCACACAATTCAAAGATTTCAAAGACAATAAAATTAACAAAAACCCATGAATTTAATTCACTCAACCGAGAGACTATGGTGATGGAAAGCGACAAACATCGCCTTAACACCATACATGTTACTTGTGCATTTGACCATTAACTGTATTACCAGGATTTTATAACACGTTAGCATGTCAAAAAATAAAATAAAAAAAATATAAAGCTCTCTATGTATAGTCTCATTGATATCAATATCTATGTATACTCACTTTAACCCTTGTGACATATCTCGTAGTACTTCACGCGGTTGTCTGTGCGTTTGTCCACTTGTGCCATGTTGCTGTAAAATATATAGATAGGTAAAACATATGCGTCAAATTATATAATATTCATGATTACGAACATACGAAACATAATAAGTAACATACATAGCATAAAGATATAATGCTGGTTATAATGCTGGTGGTAAACCAGATTTAAGTTATTGCTATCTTCTTTCAACGATAGTAATAGATAGAGATAAAACACGTTTAGTATTGTGAGACGTGTTTGTACATGATATTCTTACAGACTTAATCTAGTCCTCGCAAACCGTTGATTATAGGATAGTTCCCACTGTCGACGGAGCGGAGCAAATCGGGTAAAGCGAATCGCATTGCAAAAAAACATTTAGGCAGGCCGGGCATGTATTTTTTATTACTCAGCACCAAAATGTTTTGTAGAAAAGAAGAGTGGCAACTCTACTTTAAAATGGTCAAGTATGGAAAGTGGCTCTTCTGGTGGTTACCGTATAAAACTTTAGTTTTTAAATGTCATTAGATTTTACATTTGATATTTTCCATCGTCGGCACTTGGTAAAACTTCCAAATATTCATATTTTTAAAGAAAGAAACACTTGTACTGTTTTACTTATCACTTATAATTTATTACTTTGTAATTAATAGCCTACCGGTTTCGCTTATACAGCATCATCAGGGCTAAAACTTTTCAGGGCTAAAACTTTTAGCCCTGATGATGCTGTATAAACGAAACCGGTAGGCTATTAATTACAAAGTAATAAATTATAAGTGATAAGTAAAACAGTACAAGTGTTTCTTTTTTTTAAAATACGAGTCATTAGATTTTGTCAACTTTTTTTATGGGACTATAGGTTGCATAGGGGACAGCGCGAGGGGTGCTACGCAGAAATCCGCCAAGACGCGGGCCGGCAGTGTGCATTGTTCCATATAAATGTATGAAAGCGGTCTAGGATCTACGATTATTCCGCTGCGATATGCCTCGTTCTAGCCTCTTCAAATGTGCGCTATCCTTAAAAACGCCACAAATGGACATGCCTGGACTAAACTGACATGTCTAAAATGTTCCATCTGTATTCTTTTTGTTTCTTAGAAAAAGATAGCATACATCTAAACTGACTTTAGGTGGTGCACAGTATAATTACCACCAATGTCTATCAACGGTCAGTATAGCGTTATACAGGATATAAAGACTAACAAATTTTTTTTTTATGTTATAGGAAGGCAAAAAAGCAGACGGATTTCCTGATGGTAAGAAATTTCACGCCGCCTAGAGACACCAAAGATGGTAATGGTGCGTTGCCAACCTGAGGTCAGGATGTTAGACCTCGAGCAAAAGTAAGTTTACCGGCTACCTTACCCTCCGGACCGGAACACGTCATGACGTTATGGCGGCAGGAATAGGTAAGGCGGTGGTACCAATCCGGGCGAGTCGCTTCGAAACTCTACCTCCTAATCAGATGTCACGGTGTTAGTGATGATATGCCTATGCTCGCCTTTTACGAGCTGCCTGGCCAGAAAGGCAGATAGTCTATTCTGCAAAGAAGCCCGGACGGGCCGGACCAACACGGGGAGAAATCTATCTATAAATTCTAATCTATCTAAATTCTAAATCATCTTACATTTTCGTGGACATCTTACAATCTTTAGCCACGAGCCATCGACCGAGCCACGATATAGGCACCAAAACCTCAACTGAAATAGTACACACTATTAGCAAACGGACAAAAACGGAGCACTTCGCTAGGTAACATCGAACATACCTCCCAACTCTTTATCCGTTTGTTGTAACCCTCCAACTTTTTCTGCAGTTGCGATATACAAAGTGCACTCTTTTGGTTTTTCTTCTCGAACACCGCCTTGATTCGTTGCAATTGTTGTTTGTCTGCGTTCGCAGCTAACTTCAGGTACTCGTTTACGTTATCTGCAAACATTTTAAATGTTAAGACAGGATTTTATCACTTTTAGCATGATTTATAGCATAATTAGCTGCGCCCCGCGGTTTCACCCGCGTAAGTCCCAATCCCGCGGGAACTCCGGGATAAAAAGTAGCCTATATGTTATTCTGGGTCTTCAGCTACCTACGTACCAAATTTCATCGTAATCGGCTTTGTAGTTTTTGCGTGAAAGAGTAACAAACATCCATACATCCATACATACAAACTTTCGCATTTATAATATTAATAGGATATCTAAGAAAATATTTGAGAGTTATTACGTCCTTGTGGACTTTCCTAATTTAACTAAAAAAACTGTATTTAATGTGTTTATTTAATTATAACAGATTATTATAAAAATGAGGAAATAATAAAGCACAATAAAATAAACTTTATAAAAACATAATAACGCAAAACATAAGCCGTACCTATACACTCAGAGTTTGACGGCGTTCCGATCCGATGGATATTAGAATTATATACCTATATAGACGAGGCACAAGTACCTTTTGCACGGCCTATGCGACATAGAAGATTTCCTAATATTTTCTCTAAAGACAATTATTGCTCTATTGTTTATAAACGTATAATAACTTAATCAGATTTGTTGAATAGAAAAATGTGTTTGCTTTTTTCGCAAGATAATTTGCGCGATTAGCTGCTAGTTATTAATTATGTATTTAATATTAATTGTATAACATTAACAAACTTCAGTATTCTCAACTAAATTGTTACTATTGATATATTTCTGTTTTATAGTTAAGAGCACTGCTCTTGACGGTAAAGCTATATATAATAGCACCTTTCGACAAAGTAAGAAGCTCCCTTATCTGACCGATGTAAATATTCCTGACTCTCCCTCTACTCTGTGTGTCTGTGTAATTACTTAATTAGATACATATAAAATTGGTAACAGTAGATATTTATTTGTATTGGTATAAATCTATTTATATTATATTTTTAATTTTTAAAATTTTAAAAATTTAAGCATAAAAAATGGAATTTCAAAAACAGTGGTTATATAAGTAAACCTTCAGTGGTCAGGACGTGAGTCTAAGGAATCTCCGCGTGCAACAAAGAGTGCCGTCCCCAAAAATTTCTGCCTTTTGAAATAGGCCCGAACTCCAGGGTTGCAGTGCGAGTCTCATAAGATGTTGGTGGAGACTCTTCACTATGAGACCGTATACTGACACGACTCGGTCAGTATACGGACGGAATCGGGACATTTATTATTAAGTCAACATCCCACAAGTCGGTAACCTCGTCAGCCAAGTATGTTTATTTAGCATTAGTATTATAATTAACTAGCTGACCCAGCAAATTTCGTGTCGCTTGACATTAATGCATCGACAGTAGCGCAGTCTGTCGGATCCGATGTGAAACATTCTAAAATCAACAACTACTTATTATTAAAAAATTAATTAAAAAAACATTTTCCAGTGGACCAAATTGTGAATCTAAACCATTCTCGAATTCCCTAGAACACATACAAAAATTTTCATCGACATCGGTCCAGTCGTCTAGAAGGAGTTCAGTGACATACACACTCACAGAAGAATTATATATATAAAGATTAGTTACCATCCCGTATCGTCTGTTCGAGTCTTATAAGATCCTTGGTGCGTTCTATCTTGCTGTTCAAATGTGATATGGCGGCCACCGCCTTCGCTGACGCCACGTGAGAACTACTATCATTGTCATCTGAAACATTAACATTACACATCACATTAAATGTACTGATTAACAGTTTTACTGTCATTGTCATCTGAAACATCAACATTACACATCACATTAAATGTACTGATTAACAGTTTTACTGTCATTGTCATCTGAAACATTAACATTACACATCACATTAAATGTACTGATTAACAGTTTTACTGTCATTGTCATTTGAAACATCAACATTACACATCACTTTTAAATGTACTGTTTACAGACGCTGGTGCACACTTTTAAAACTAATCTCACAAATACAAATTCACCCTTGTTAATTATTTGATATGCATTCTCTTATTAAATAGATGAATGGACATAGGGATGTATGAGGTGAAGTATAAGTATTAACATTAACGTTCCGAAAATATTTCAAAAGACTCCGAAACTGCTTGAACGATTTTTTGCAACATTACCTCTTTTGAACATAAGCATAGAGAAAATGCTTCATTCCTACAGGAAAACGGTATATAAGGACAACGGTTAGTAGGAAATATCCTTATGTACTTATTATCACATAGTTTCTATACGGCTGAACTGGTTGGGTTAAATTTTATATCGGTATTTCATGTCATTCATTAAAAGGCTTGACCGATTGGGTTGAAATTTTGTATGTGAATTGCCATGGTTTCCATATACACGGAATATGGAAACGCTTGCAAATCGTGAGCTAACCAGGAAAATCACGAACTGACGGTTTACCCAACTAGTCATTTGAACCTATTCGGTTACAGCTGGCCGCATCGTCAGTATAGTTTCCTTTCGAATCACTGGTGGCGCTGTAGACTGTTCTATATGCCATTTATAGAACATTTATAAGCTGAAAGTTTACGAGTTGTTTTTATTCTAAATGTAACTGATAAATAAGTTTCAAAAAATAAAGTATCCCTTAGATTGTACTTTAATTTTATTTAAATTAATTTTAAATTTACCATTCTTATTCAACGGTTAAACAATAATTATTTAAACTTCATTCCGTTTGTTTATATACAAAAGTGGGAAGTGAGAAAAAGGCCCATTTCTGCTTATGTATAGTACTTTGGTTATCTACAAAATCGATTGGCCTAACAATAGTATGACAAAACGTCAAACGTTAAACATTGAACGATGAGGTGAAATATAGATAAGCCCGGGCAGTTCTTGATTGGCCCAATTCAAATATCGGCCCATAAAAAAAATGTATTCGAATTATTTTAGAGTTACGTTTGTATAAAGAATTTCACCGCCACCTCACCTAAAGAGTTTTTGATTTGCCGCCATATTTTGGTAACAAAATCATATATTTAAAAAATGGAAATACGCATTTACCTTGATTTAGGTAATCTCCGTCTTGAGCTGCAAATGAAAAATAAATTGGTTAAAATCATTTTCTATGTTAAGTAACAATTATTTATGTGTTATATAAATATTTACATTCGTTTGCAGTTTTGTTGTTATTTATTAAAGTTTTATTTGTCTTTAGTTAGTGGTTTTAAAAATATTTTTGTCATGTATGTACAACATATTTATTCATGTATTCATGTTTTTTGAATAACAAAAAATATCTTTTATAAAATGTCATTTTATGACGTTGTCGGAATATAACTTATACATGTAATTTTTTTATTATTTATACGCTTTTATTAAATTGTGCGTTATAAGTAATTTGTATTTTGTAATTTTTATTTCTATTTTTTAAATATTAACTTTACTTCAGTTGACATATATTATGTCTAATAAATATAGGTATATTTATCACGCATATTTTTTTTTGATATGATGATGATAAAGATATTTTTTAGTCAAAATCACAATCACCATCCGCTACCATACTGGGTCAGAAATAAAAATCCCTGGACAAACTATAACACAAGCAATAACTCTTTTTTGTACACCAAATACAGATAAATTACAAATACACCAAAAACTAAACTACACAAATTAATCTAAGTCCAAAGTAAGCAAATTATATGCTTGTGTTATGGTTATTACTTAACGGTACTAATACACAAAATACTTAACTAAATAGTTGAATAAAGCACCTCAAACCCGGAAATACATACCGATAAAAAAATATAAAATAAATATTTTAACCTTGAGTTCTAAATATATTTATGAGAATCTAATGTATGTTAAAACATTGTGTATGTTTACTAAAAATGTGATATTCGCGCTGTAAATACGAGAAATAAAAATAATTTAGCACTATAAAAAACTCGTCACTATAAAATTAGTAAATCCTTTTGGGTCAATGTATACGTTTCTACAATAAGTTGCACAGTGTTTTTACAGACGTACTTTTATATAAGTTTAAAAATTGTATAAAAACATAACTATGTCAGAAAGGTTAACATAAAATTTCATAGTATTTAGAAGACGAACATGCTTGGGAATAAAAGTTTCAATCTCGCAATTCAATTTGTAATGATCCTAATTTCATAATATTTTGTATTTTTCCTGGTTTATAATGTAACTATTAATATCAAAAAAAGACAGGCTCGCTGAGTTTTTTAGCTGGATTGTCTCAGTGTGTGGCTGTGATTCCGGAGCAGTTCCTGTGTAAGAACTAAAAAGAATTTAAACACAGGGCTGACAATAGCTTTATTTTAAGCAAATTAAGGTTGAGTCACCACAACATGCATCCATAACATTGCAATACCTCTGTAAGCCGGCGAACCGTATTCGTCGGCCGATGACAGAGCATATGACACATTAGGACTGTAGACCCCACACGCGTAGTCCGCCGGCCCCAACATATTTGACATATTTTTCTTTTGCGGCGAGTCTTCCAGACTGAAAGACAACACAAATACTTTATCTATCTATAGGTAGTTATAAAAGCGAAATACCAGAAATTGACTCATCAGAAACTCCAGGAACTGCAATCTGCAAACCTGTTAGACGGGTCAGTTTCATGCAATATAAGGTTCAATTCACATTGAAGTGGCATAGAATAATGTTTGCGAAATAGTAGACTTGAGCACA
Organism: Calephelis nemesis; assembly: GCA_002245505.1. Taxonomy (NCBI): domain Eukaryota; kingdom Metazoa; phylum Arthropoda; class Insecta; order Lepidoptera; family Riodinidae; genus Calephelis; species Calephelis nemesis. Next base: position 44,403 of record NJDD01011225.1, read on the forward strand.
AGGTAACCTTGTGTTAAGGCTCATTTCACACCCCGATGGTTACAAATCTACGAATAGTGTTTGAATGTCAAATAATTTTATTCTTTACTAATTGTTGTCCGCGGCTTCGTTTGCGAATTGTAGTTTTTTCAGTCCTCACACCAAAACCCTTTTAGATAAAAGGAAGATATACGCTAACATTAATTTCAAACGGCTCAACTATTTCGAAGTGAAAATAGTAATACAGGTACATAATCACTTTCTATGTTAGTCTCAATTCACACAACGCAACAATTCCAACGATTCAATTTTATATCGCAACAAAAATAAAATAAAAAACATGGCGAAACGAAAAAATATACTGTGTGCATATTGTTTTATTGTATTCTGTTGAAACGACCGCTATTAGGACATTCGCTGTGCAAATTTTGCTGTGAAAAAAAATATTCCGGAAAATTTCATCTAAATCGGTCCAACTGTTTCGGAGTCTTTCGAAAACATACATACATACATTTACGTATATGGATATCTACTGTTCTGGTAATCTCTCAAACCATACCAAACTCGTACATTACATGATCGCGTTGTGGTATTTTAATAAATATGAAAATCACCTGACAGTGAAACTACGACATACGATACCGTGTGAATTAAGCCTTAGAAATCCTTTGACTGCCTGCAAAAAATGGTTCTAAAATAGCCATTCGTAGAAAACAGTCTTGATACATTTTTTTTGAGTTATTCCAAAACCAAAATTTTTGCTTCCGACAAAGTCTAATTAAAGCGTTTAAATATTAAAATAATATACGATTTAAATGATATACACTGACATAAGATATAATTTATTTTAAGGAAGTTGTGTAATTAATTTGCAAAACTTTTCTACCATAACATGAATAATAACTATTTTTTTTATTTTAAATCAAAGACCGGATACGCTTGTCAAACAAGATTGTAATCACAAAAAGGAAAAATAAACTTCATAATTTATGCTATCAGCACCTATTTTTGGTCGAGAATAGATTGAGGAGTCATACCACTAAGTATGGGTCATATCTTCTGTTCCGAATCGGTGGTAGATTTTAGTATTGAGACGAATCACAAGTCTCTTTTGTGTGGTCTATGTGAAATCAAAGATAATATTATATTAAACATAGACTAGCTGACCCGGCAGACGTTGTTTTTAATGTGATTTTAATAAAAAAAAATTGGGAGAAAAATAGATGTTGGCCGATTCTCAGACCTACTCAATATGCTCACAAAATTTCATGAGAATCGGTCAAGCCGTTTCGGAGGAGTACGGGAACGAACATTGTGATACGAGAATTTTATAATATAAGATTAGGCAAGGAAGTATACAAAAAAAAAACCAGCGCCC
>NJDD01011226.1:0-14331 GCA_002245505.1 Calephelis nemesis
ACGCCCATATTCCCAAAGAGGCAGGCAGAGGTTCAATCAAGGCGCCCACGAATATTCGAAGATACTAAGTCCTACAATGTGATAGGTGGCATGCCTATCCCCAATCGGGCACATATCCAGTCCCGAGCAACGTCTTTTTTAATTAGAAAATTGGAAAAAGCCAGTTTGCTTTTTGTCGCCTGATGCGGGATTCGAACCCGGGACCTCATACAGTCAAGTGCAACAATTGAACCGCTAGACCACAGACACTGTAATATTATATAATATTACCGTGCCAAAGACCCTTTTACTCCTTTTTTCGTTCAGGTGTTAAGTGTTTAACTTTATAACATTTTCAAAAGGAATTATCAATATCGAACCGCTTTATAGTCAATAAATCCATAAAACGCTGAAAATTGCTGATCTTCACGTAAAATTAAGATATATTGATGCATATCTCAATCGATTTTTGACTTTAAAACAATAGAGATAAAACTCATTTTATAATGTTCTTGCAGTTTATCAAAATGATTGTATTTGGTGATAAAATTGGACTAACCGTGACATTGGTGTTTACAAATCGATGTTACTTTGAACTTTATGAATCAAAACATAAAGTTTAGAATGACCTTTCAAATATGCCTTATTTTTATAGAGAAATGGATGATATAACAAAATGTTAGTGGTTATACGTTTTTCCTAAATGTTATTGTAATTTTGACTCTATAGAAGTAGAAACAGAAAACATTTTACATTGTCTTATTTGCAACCGTAGCATTAGAATCTTTTCTCAAAAATACAAGCAAGTTTGATCTTTATATTTATTCCAATAAAGCATAAAATTTATTTTAGCTCATTAAATGAATATATGAAAATAAATGTAATATATTTGAGGTCCTTATTGAGCTAATTTGGATACTTACGAACATTTTTAAGTTAAATAAAAGTAATTTCCTTCGGCTTGTTGTATTGTTTTCCTGAAACACTCTTATTAATTGGAACTTTTTTAGGGATGTGATAACTCCATTTCCCCTTTTGTGGAATAAACTGGCCATTAATGGCGTGCTGACAGCACTTGGTGGTAGAACCGCGGAGTCTTAGGTTTCGCTTGGCCATAGTCAGGTTTAGGTTATTCTTACCTATTACATATTATAATATTAATACGTGCAGCAAAAACTTTGGGCTCCTTTTTGCAAAAAATAGGAGGACGGAGGAGTATCAAATTTGGCACATTTAGGGCCATTTGCACGTTCCCAGGTTAAGTATTTAACATTGAGTTAGAGTCTAAATAGGGTTAAGTCACCATACTTATGGAACACATGGAATGTGCAAGTGGCCCTTTTATGTATAGGAAAAGGGCAGAATGCTCATAAGTGCATTAAATAAAAAAAACATTAGACATACTGCCACGCATACGAACAACACATTTTAACACATACGAACAAAAAAATCAATAACTATAAAATATCTTAAATCACAGATGGCGCACAATCTATATTTATAATGTTTGGAAACAAAGTATTTTGTCTTGATAAATTAAGATGGCGTTGTTATCAAAAAGATTACTAATAAGATTATTATTAAAATTTATTATGGTCGAACTTCGACCAATGGTCGACCGATTGAGCTGAATTTTTTTCACACGTTTAATTTGGATAACAATGCTCGACAGAATTCGTGACGTCATTCTTAATCAAATATGGCGGACCATCCAAGATGGTGGAATAAGAAATTTTAATGCACTTCTACAAAATGGGTATGAAATGAAAGGGCTTGCCGAAAATAGTAAGTAAATAATGTGGCATCATTTTAAATCCAGTATGGTGCAAAATTGAAGTTCGTGCTTTCCTATACTGAAACGGTTCACTGAGAAAAAAATACGATTGGATTTTTTTAAAGCCTGTAACATCGATTGATTAACTTTGAATTGTGTGATTTCGAGGAATGGGCATCAGCATTGGTCAGCAACCTGTCTAAGAGAAGGACAACTCCAAAATCAAACCCTGAACTGTGTTTCGTCTGGCACAAGTGAGATACAAGCTGAAATAAGTTATATTCTATGCTACAAGGTAGGGTAGCTGATTAATACGAAGATAAAGATCTTTATTACAAGATAGCGTATAGCGTACATGGTGTTTGTAGGCCATTGTTGTCTCTGTACTGTGCGTATTTGCTATCTTGTCACACAAAAATTTCGTTGTTTGTATGATGTTGCAAATCGTAAAAGATTATTGTAACGAATACAAAAACATGAACATTTTCTCATAATATAATTTATTATCTTGCTTTTTTTAAAACGAATACACTTTTTTTTTAGACGTAGATTTTATTTTTAACTCTGCTTTATTTTTAACTATTTTTAACTCTGTATATAATATTTGGATTTGAAAAAAAATAAACCTTTAAAACGTACTAAAAGGAAGAACCATGGGAAAAAGTTAGTACCTACGAGATATTTTTAACCGACTTTAAAAAAAGGATGAGGTAACATGTTTGACTCCAACAATAATAATATATATGTAAATTGGTTTCTTTGTTATTTATAAACTTATTTGAATAAGGGTTTTCGTTTAAAAGAGTGAGCTTCAATGCTCATGTTATTAAGAATTCGAATGCTATTGAAATCTAATTGAAAATATTAGTTAAATTGAAGTCGTTTTTTTAGTGTCACTGCGCTAAATTATATTATGCAAGCGAAGAAACAAGCAATACGTTATTTAAACTGTAATATTATGAATATTAAAATTAATAAATATATATCTACTGCACCTAAACTATATTTGAATTATGCACGCTATGTCACAAGCTATTCGGTTCATTTTCGATTACGTGATTTCAAATTCACTTCAAATATGGAGCATGATGGTTTCTATGTAAGGGTAGTAAGGTTGATATTCCCGTACAAACTTGTACTGGTCACATCGTTAAAGCCGGCAAAGTTCAGTCTATTCATGAAATTGGAAGCTTCAAGTTGTTTTCGAATATTCTGTTCTAAATACAAAGTTATTCCAATTTCAAAAAACCAGTTTAATTGCAAGTGAATTTATAATGTGAAGTAAAATTTAATGGTAGATAATTCGAAATTCAAAATCTGTGTTAAGTTTTGCTAAGTTTTTGTTCTTTGTTCGAAAAGTTTCTTCTTAAATTAAGGATGAGTTTCAAAAGGTAAGAAGTTGATGGTTTTTGTTATGAACTAAGCTCTAATGGGATGATTTTTAACTTTATCTTTATCAGGATTACACATGAGTAAAAAATTGTTATTAAATAACCTAATAAAACTTCGTCGCTTTTACCTATACTATTTTAATCTAAATGTTTACTTAAGTCAATTTAAGTCAAAAAGCAAGCTAAGAACATTCTGCGCTATTTTTTTATTTGTAAATAATATTCATATCGTTTTATTAAGATGCTAAAATTATGGTTTCGTATCGTTTCTTATCGTTATTTTCATTACTTTACTATATAATTTCTTACTTAAAAATACTTGAAAAGAGACACTTAAATTACATCCTTTATACCATATCATAATTTAGTTATGTTAACTGAATAATATATAGAATTAGCCTTAATAATAATTAAACGGGCCAAGTTTGTAAAAAAACAATAGGTACTTTTCGAATTGTAATAGTTTTCATCATATTATCTTCACAGCCATCACCGAAAAAGACAAAAAGCTGTATTTATTTAAAAAAGTAAATTCCCTTTTTGCCTAGACATCGCATCCAGCCTAAACGGATCGGCCAATTTTCAGTCAAAAATTTTCCCAAGTCCGGGAAATTCCAGGGAAAACGGGAACGTATTTACTTATTTTTTTTTCATACAAACTGTTAGTCGCTGTTACTATCAAGTGATACGAATTTCACCGGATTGGCTAGTTACTTCTTACTTATTGTATGTAGATATTACTGATGTACGGGTACGTATTTCATTAGAACGATGAATGTTGTAATTACGGAATTGCTTTCCAGTCTTAGCTATTTTGTTGGATATGCAACAAAAATTTTCAACAAAAAAAATTCCTGATGGTTAGAAATTCATGCCGCCTAGAGACATAGAATTAATGGCGCGTTGCCAATCTGAGGTTGAAATGTTAGGCTTCAAACAAAAGTAAGTTTACCTTAGGGTACCTTATCCTTCGAACCGGAATACGTCATCGGCAAGCACCGATGTAAGGGCGGCAGAAATAGGTGAGGCGGTGATACCAATCTGGACTAGTCGCTACTGCTTATCCTCGCCTCTTAAGAACCGTCTGGCAGACAGGCAAATTCTCTATTCTGCAACGGAGTCCGAACCAACACCACTTTCCATTACCATTCCTTCTTAGTAATCCATATGCTCATTTGCCTTTTAATAAATAAATAAAATAAAATGCACACATTCTCTTGCTTTGACAACACACAGAACTTCTTTCTATTTTATTTTTTAAATGTCTTTGAATGCCTTTTAAAATTTAGAACGACAATACTTTTAATTCTATTTAATTATACAGAAGACTGCCAATTTTAAAAACGATAAAACGTTTTATTTTCGATACATGTCTGGTGATTATAGAGCACAGAATCTATTATCAACTGAACGTTCAAATTATAGCGAGACTATTGATTTATTCTCTTAAAATAGAGAGTCCGAATTGAAATGTGGCTACCTTGACGTAGCTTCTTAATCTCTTCACGCCAAGTTTCTTGCAAGATCGGCAGAGTGATTAAGTGATAAGTGCTCCCTACAGAACCTCACTTTCTCCAAATGCATAACTCTTTCCTATGAACACGCCGGTTTCGTAAACTTTTATGTCTACCTATTATCCTATAAATAATATAAATGCGAAAGTTTGTGTGATTGTATGTTATTTGATTCTCCTTCACGCAAAATCTGCTGAAACGATTTTTTTTAAAATTTGGCCCATACATAGAAGGTAACTTGGATTGACACAAAGGATAATTTTTATCCAGAAAAAATGTTCCTGTGGGACCATTAACCGCGCGGGCAACGCCGCGGGCAACATAGTTCTACGAAAAATGCAAGTCGGTTATAGGTCGGAAAATAATAAAAAAGACAATAATGTTACTTAAAATGGTTGTACCAATTAGTGAATATGCTATCGATACTAGTCCAGAACTGGACTCGAGCACTCTAACTGACTGCTTTAGCAGAAATCCATATTTTAACATCAGGAGAGATATGATTTTTAAAGCAAATGAAACAAGTTTTTCCCTACCTTTCAAAATGAAAGGTTTTTCTGATATTGAAGTTGAAACATGTTTGAAAATTCTTATGCCATGTCGCACGAAAAGTACTGGAGTACTAATCTAGTTTATGAACTTTTAGCATAGTATTACAACTTAACATTGAAGATCTAATTCACTTTAAAATATTCAAATAAAACGAAAAAGATCGACAAGAGGAGAAAAAGTAATGTGTTTATAACGAATGACTGAATTTTACTATTTGGAAAGTATTTATGAGTAGATATTTGAAGGTTCAAAAACGTGGGCGTAGGAGTTTTGTATCGCATGTAAATTGCACACATATATTCTAATCTTTATATGAATACGTGATGCCAAAACTTTGGACCCCTGTTTACGAAAATTGCGCGGACGCAGGAACATAAAATTTGGCATACTTATAGTAAACACATAAACATCTGTAGGAGAAGTATAGAACGCTAATATTTTTCAATACTAGTGCTTATAAAGTACATTAAATCAATAAATAAAACATTACCAACATTACCATGCACTTGACACACACAAACTAATATATTGACGATAACGATAAAAGATCACAGATGGCGAACTAAAAAGTTTGGAAACAAAGTAGTTGGTCTTAAAAAATGAAGATGGCGTTTTTAACAACAATATATTAAAATCTATTCTGGTCGAATCTCGACCAACGGACGACCACTAGTAATTATAAATGGGCAAGTATATAAGTATACTCGTATTTACGCATAAGAAAATATTATAATATGCATTTATGTACTTATGTTTTCTTCTAAGCGGAGAACTTATCTACGAGCATGTAGATGCTACGAAGAACATTCTCGTAGCCGTACGTAACGGCTCTACAAAATAGCTATTGTAGATCGCTTATTTTCGTGGTGTACAGACACATATCCCTACAAATGTCATGAATTTGCGCAGGTGTGTACGTTTGTATGTTTGATGTGGTTTTATATCAAAACAGTATTCATGCAATAATAATCCGTTAATACTGTGTTCCAAAGTACCTAAAGTGACATATACGATTCTACTTTCCGATTCGCATGATATCGAGATTCAAGAGTAATCCTACAGATGAATCAAGTTGAGCGAATTTTAGAATAGCGACGGTTTAGCCTACTTAATGCCGATATATAAAAGGCTCATGTACAACAGGAGCTAATAAGAAGAAGTAACTGCTAATTTAACATAATATCTTTTTGATGTAACAATCCTATCGCTCTGTTTGACTTCCTCGTTAGATAAGGGCTTAGCGTACATGTCTAACTCCACTGAACAACCGTAGAGTTCGATTCCCAAGTTAGGTGATTGAATTCTGCAACGGGTTAACGGAATCGTAACGTCGCCTTTTCTATTTCTGTCGCGGAAAAGTTCTTATTATGTCTGTATACCACTGTCATGTTCTGTTGGAAAGAAAAAATCGTACTATATTATTAAAAAAAACAATTAAAATTTTGCACGGTATTTCACAGTACATATATACATTATATAGCCTTTAAGACTTTCTTGCCTCTGTATAATAAGAAACAACGTTCATCAATTGCATGCTTCATAAAAGCTCTATGCTTTTGCTGTGTTTGCTGTAGCGGTTGAATAAGTTTTTGAGTCTTCAAGAAGTCTCATTATAGTTTCCGTTTACATAAAAGACACAATTTATGTTCAAAAGACGTCGTTCAAAGTGGGTTTAGGCTATATTAAAATTATGTAACTAGACAGAGTAGTCGCGTTTTTGATGGTAGCGCCATCTAATGAATTATTATGTTAAACTTAATTTATTTGCATAATATATATTATATCGCATGGTCATCGTATCACACCCGATAGGAATCAAAAACTTTCTTTTTTATTTTTAATGTCAAAATATATAGATTTCGCAAGGTCGACAAATATATTATGACTTTACACTCATATATGCACCTAGTACCAAAATTGTATAGTGTTAGGACTAAAATTAATAAAATAGCTGAATGTTAGTCAGGTTTACTATTGAGAGGTTTTCTGGTTTCAGGTCAGGTTCACTGTACATAGACTTTCGATGATATATTTTGAAAGAAGTTAGCAAGTTACATTTGATTTGATATCTCAAAATACCGTTCCAACTTTGCAGCAACAAATAATGACGTTATTTTTCGTAATGTTTACATAAATAGAAATGGTACATTTCCGGTTTTGCTTCTGAATCCATCTTACTAAAAGTTTTTTTCATTGAAAGTTTTCATTGACTTATGCAACTTTTTTGCATTTGTCAATGTTTATTTCAGAATTTCTTCCTTTAATTTAAAATTTAGACAGTTATTTTACCACTTAAAGAATCATTTAAAACAATTATTGACTGAGAAAAATGGCTGTCAAACCTTAAATGTAATATTTTAAATCCGCTTTATACCTTACCTGCGTATAAGCTTTGACGGAAAAAATATTTTGTTTCCTTTTTTACCTTTATTGCTTCACACTTGGATGACTATTTTTACAATTTTTTTTATTGAATTAGTTACTGTTGAAAAAAAGGTTCCTTTAAAGAAAAAAACCAGGAAAATTGCAGGGATTTTTTCCCGTACACAAGCTATTAGTAATGTCAAGTGATACGAAGTTAACCAGGTCGGTTAACTTCGTAACTCACGTAAATCACGTAACTTATACGTAACTTCGTATTTAACAAAAATTGTAAAGCGGATTATTGAATACATTTATTTACCGAGTTTCAACTCTATAGCACTTGTTTTTTATTGTGTAGCACTTATTGTTTTAAAGTTAATGTCTCTAAGTATGTCCTTTTACTTACACATAAGCCAGAGTTTCAGGGTTTCTTATCGAATGACAATAACGGAATATTTAATACAATTTTATTTTTCCTCGTTTTCACGTGGCCTAGTGGTCTGATGTCGGACTTGACTTCTAAAGGTCCGGGTAGGAATTCAATTTTCTAATAAAAATAACGTTTCCGGGAATTGGGAATATGCTCAGTTGACCGCAGGCTTGCCTCCTATCACATTGTGAGATTTAGAGTCTTCGGGTAGTCATAGATGCCCTGGTTGTGAATCTGCCTACAACTTCGAGGGAATGGGTGTGAATATTCTTTATTTTTCCCCATGTTGTTTCAAGTCTTCTGTATAGTAAAGGTTGCTACCCTTCCTCTTGATGGCTCGTAAGAGACGAGCCGAGATTAATTAAAAAAGTAACTACCAAGGGAAAAAAACTACTGGTAGAGTGCCGTGCTGCAACTAGTTCAAGTAGAGATCCACCATCTTACCTATTCTAGCCACCATAATGAAAGTGTCATATTCCGGTCCGGAAGGTAAGCTAGCTGATAGACTTTCACCATTGGCCTAATAACTGGACCACAAGACAGTAACGAACTTACGACATCTATAGTGGCTCTCGACTACGGTAATCTCATAATATGAGATAACCGATAGTTGAAATAAACAATTTTGCCATATTATACAAGGAAAAAAAACATTCGACAGGATATCCTATTAATATTATAAATGCGAAAGTTTGTATGTATGGATGTATGGATGTTTGTTACTCTTTCACGCAAAAACTACAAAACCGATTACTATGAAATTTGGTATGTAGGTAGCTGAAGACCCAGAACAACATAAAGGCTACTTTTTATCCCGGAGTTCCCACGGGATTGGGACTTACGCGGGTGAAACCTACACCGCACTACCTACTACTACCTACTACTACTACTACTACTACTACTACCTAGCTACGCAGCTAGTATTCACATAAATATATTCTTAAGTCTGTTTGTACGTCACAGCCACTGTGGCTTATGTGTAAGTAAATGGACATACTTAGAGACATTAACTTATTAGATTAAGTAAAATAAAAATTCTCATTCGTTGACTATGACCATTTTGTTTTGCTCTATATTACTAGCCTCTGTGGTCTAGCGGTTCAGTAGTTGGACTTGACTGCATGAGGCTCCGAGTTCGAATCCCGGGTGGGGCAACAAAAAGAAAATAGGGTTTTTCTAATTTTCTAATAAAAAAATGTTGCTCAGGATTGGAAATGCGCCCGGTTGGCGATAGGCTTGCCACCTGTCACCGTGCGTGGGTGCCCTGGTTGGCCCTCTACCTACCCCTTCGGGGATATGGGCGTGAAGATGCTTACTACTATAAGCTATATATTGCTCTCATTATGATGATTAGATAAAAATCGTGAGTGGTAGAATTTTTTATCATGGATGCCGATTATATGGTTGTACCTTTATCTATCTGTTTGGGGATACAGGCGTGAAGATACTTATTTATAGGAAAAAAATATTAACCAATATCGACGCTTATAAGTTTTGTTTGTGCTTTTGTTTTTTTTCACTAAGTGTCCGGTTGGCGATGTGTTTGACACGTGTTATATTATGGTACTAAGTAGTACTTTGAAGTTATTGTAAGTGCTCCGCGGGGCTATTTAGTATCTTTTTAGTGATGATCACTAAGTAAAGTGTTCATCGAATAGCTGTCTAATAACGTGTTTTGTATCTGCTATCTTCATTGTATTTCTGTTGGTCACAGGAGACAGCAAATACAAAACATGTCATTTCACAGCTATTTGATGTACACTTTCCCAGTGTTCATCACTAAAAAGATACGGGTTTAGCCCTCTGGTTGTACCTCTTAGCACTTCTGATATGAGTGTGAAGATACTTTTTACATAAAGCATACTTTCTTTAAAGTTAATTAGTACGATAGTTCTGTGCATAGTACGGTTTCTAGTGACTTCTGGAGAGAGCCTCTTTTAGTTTAGTGCTCTTCTGTGGAGAGACGTCAACTTCTTACTACGTTTTAATCAAAAGGATTTTTTTTCACATTTCAAAAGTGAATGAACACTTTTATATTGACTCTTTAAATTGGAACTATAAATTAATTGCAAAGGGAAATTTCCCTATATTGCAAACTAGCTGCGCCCCGCGGTTTCACCCGCGTAAGTCCCAATCCCGCGGAAACTCCGGGATAAAAAGTAGCCTATATGTTATTCTGGGTCTTCAGCTACCTACATACCAAATTTCATCGTAATCGGCTTTGTAGTTTTTGCGTGAAAGAGTAACAAACATCCATATATTCATACATACAAACTTTCGCATTTAAAATATTAATAGGATAGCTAATTAAGAATTTAAAAAATTAGTTATAATTAATTATTTGTATTTCAAAAATTTATTTGGAATTTATACCAAAAAACGGAGAAGATTTTTGAAAAGAAACTTCTTTAGAGGCGTTACGCACTTTTTCGGACACGTGACCTGATCAAAAAATCGTTAGACGGCGTAGGGCGCTTTCGCGAATGTTTGTGTTGTCACGTTTGTATACGATAACGCAATAAATGAATATTGTACCTTACCACATAAAACAATAGTACTTTCATACTGATAATTAAAGCAATTCTTGCATGATTATTCTCTTACCTTCCAAAATATCAAAAATGCACAACGTTAATATTCAAGGTTACACTTCTGTCGGCACTCCCGGACAACCCGTATTTTTTATGATATTGGAATGCAAACAAGCAGACGGATTTCCTGAAGGCAAGAAATTCAAATCTCGTAGAGATATTAAAGGTGGTAATGGTGCGTTGCCAATATGAAACCGGGATGTTAAGTCTCCACCAAAAGTAAGTCTACGTTATCCTTCGAACCGGTACACGTCAACAGCAAGCGTTGACGTTATGGATAAGGCGGTGGTACCAATCCAGGATAGTCGCTGCGAAACTATACAACCTAGACGATGTATAAATATTCTTTATTACGCATTAGGGTGGACCGAAATCACCTTAATCCAACTTAGAACCACAAACGTATTACTCCCTGGAAGTGATCGTGGGTACTCTGATTGTACCTCTATCTACTTCTTCGGGGATGTGGGCGTGAATTTAGTAATATTTTGCATAAATTTTTATTTATTTTAAAAGGGTTCTTGTATTTTAAGTGACTTGTGATGAAAGCCTCTTATGGTTTAGAGCTCTTCGATGAAGAGACGTCAACTTCTTACTAAGTTTTAATTAAAATGAATTTTATTTTTACGTTTTACCCACTTTTATAGTTGCTGAAAATTGGAACTGTAACTAAAGTGAAATTTTCCTGGATTGCAAATTACTCATTAAAAGCATCTTAACGCCCATATCCTCGAAGAGGTTGGCAGAGGCACAACCAGGGCACCCACGATTAGCCGAAGATGCTAAGTCCCACAATGTGATAAGTGGCAACCCTATCGCCAACCGGGCACTCATACAAATTTGATATAGTGGGCCTTATTATTATTGTTTTTCATGATCATGGAAGACAAACAAGTAGATGGATTTCCTGGTGGTAAGAAATTGTCACCACCTAGAGACACCAGAGGTGGTAATGGTGCGTTGCCAACCTGAGGCCGGGATATTAGGCCCCGAGCTAAAGTAAGTTTACCGGCTATCTTATCCTCCGTGCCAGAACACGGCGGCAGGAAAAAGTAAGGGGATGGCACCGATCCGGGCGAGTCGCTGCGATACTATCACGGTGTTAGTAACGGTAAATCTAGGCTCGCCATTTGTGAGCTACCTCGGAAGAAGGCAGATTGTCTATTCTACAAATCAAATATAGTACTAGCGGATTATTACCATTCAGTTACAAATAAATTCCCCGGATCCCATAAAATAACGTATTGCTTAGAATAAACTAAATAACAATTCGCCAGCATTGTGTCCAAGAGTACCTAAAATGACAATTGAATTTCAACTGAATTAGTCGCCTCTGTGGTTAGGTGTTAGATTTGACTGCATGAGGTCGGGTTCGGGATATGGGGGTGAAGATACTGCATTATTGTACATTTTCCTGAGTTTAGCTAAACTTAGTTCTAACCTTAAGTAAGTATATACGTTTGAATTTTAATCTATTGTGATAGCTTTCAACAGCTTGAAATTTATTGATAAAGTCTATGAGCTTCTGCTTAATAACTGCTGATTTCCTACTTTTTCGGTCTTCTCTATTTTCTTTATATTATACATTATATACAATTAGAAAATCTTACATATGTAGAAACAAACAAAACCTGAATAATAAAACAATGGGATAAAAGTGATAAATATACTGTCGAACCATAAAATAAAAGAAGTCAAGGACAAAATAATATGTCCATATAAAATACTATCTATTCATTGTCAGTGCCAATGCCACCATTATCGATCCCTAACGCGTAACTTTTGTGGTAACTCCCTAAAACACCAAAGTTTCAAGGTTATCTAAATTTCTCAATTTAGATAACCTTGAAACTTTAGGGTTCCGTATGATAATAATTTAAAAATTTAGATGCATATCCCTCAAAAGGCAAGTTTTTGTGATATGTTGGGGGCATGAGACTTGGGTGCATGAGAGTGCCCCAGCAAAGACGAGCAAAGTGAAGCGCGAGGGTAAATAGGTATTTCCTCGATGCAGCCAAATCTTACAAAATTACCTTGAGTAAGGAGGCCACTGCTTTACCCAAGTGCCTGACGTAAATTTTGATATAATTTAGGCCCTTTTTGCTAAATGCAAATTTGATGCAAATTTAAACTTAAATAATGGCAAATACAAATGACTAAAATAAAGAAAAAATCTACGTAACACCCAAACACTTTAGATCATTGTATAGGCAGAATCTAGTTTTAAACATTTAGCGATGGTACGGAACCCTCCTTGTACTAAATCAACTCATACCTAAACGATATTTCTTCTATTGGCAGAAGTTGAAATATAATTTATGTCACTTTGAAATATTGCTTGAGGCGAGTGCTATTTTTTGGGGCAAAATAACAAAAGACATTTAAAAAGACCCGAGATGAAGAAAAATTATTTAAACACTAAAGTTTATGGAAAGGCCTCAAGTTTTAACTTAAATCGAAAAAGAAGGTTATATGTTCGACACAATTTTTTTATGTATATTAATCAATTTTCCATAATTTCTGAACCGATTTAATAAACATTTTTGAAAAACTGTATTTCCGAGGTGATATGTAATGTATGTATTATGTATTTCTATTATTGTATATTATATACTGTATTTCTAATTATCTAATGATTGAAAAAGAAAAATCTTTTTTTTATGATATTGGAAGGCAAACAAGCAGACGGAATTCCCAATGGAAGGAAACTCACGCCACCCAGAGACACCAAAGGTGGTAATGATGCGTTGCCAACCCGAGGCCGGGATGTAAGGCAAAAGCTCGAGCAAAAGTAAGTTTACCAGCTACCTTACCCTCCAAACCGGAACACGTCATGGCGCTATGGCGGCAGGATTAGGTAAATCGGTGATACCAATCTGCTATGAATTTCTACTCTACTATCTAGTAAGATGACACGGTGTTAGTGACAGTTAGCCTGCGCTCACCTTTTACGAGCTGCCAGGTAGTTAACAAGTAGTTGGTACGTGGAAAATGCCAAGTTTTTTGAGCTTACGTGACATAATTATTGAAATCGAAATCGGTTTACACAGTTTACTGCGCTTTAATTGTGCTTTTAAAATTGAAACAGAAATTACGTAAACAAAATTGATTCATACCTGACTGCCTGAGGTCCCAAGTTCGGAGTCCGGGTCGGAAAACAAAAAGAAAATTGGGTTTTTCCAATTTTCTAATAAAAAAAACGTTGCTCGGGACTGGATATGTGCCCGGTTGGATATTGATTTTCCACCTATCACATTGTGGAACTTAGTGTCTTCGGCTAGTTGTGGGTGCCCTGATTGCGCATCTGTCTACCTCTTCTGGGATATGGGCGTGAAGATACTTTACTTTACTTTAACGTTTATTTATATGGGTGATACCGACCACATCGCTGCGTTAACGCAACGATTCTTAGGTGCGTTAACGCAGCGTGCGAAATCAGTGACGCAGTGTCTTCGCTTGTAATCGCCATTTCGTCATTACAATTACTATAGCTATATCGAAACAATGTCTATATATTTGTCAGTTACAATGCAACTACATTAAATTGCGGCGATACTATTCATATGTAACCACCGTTTTACAACAATTTGTCGCCGCGACATTGCGTAGGTGTCGTACCTACGTTTGAATTGACGTTTTTAAAAAACAAACTGATGTACCATCAGAGCCAATCTGCAGTGAGCACTGGACCAAGGTGTTGGCACATATAGACAAACACAGATGCTAGTTTTATGAA
>NJDD01011229.1:9553-29071 GCA_002245505.1 Calephelis nemesis
AATGACGTAATATTCACTAACAAAACTTTTTGAAGCACATAATTGATTTAAAAATAACATAGATATTTATTTTTGCTAAATTTGTGTCCGCCCCTAATAATTAAATAATTGTAAATTGTAAATTGAAAATAATTGTATATCTTCTTTGACAATCTGTCATCTGTCATTCTTTCCACATCACCGAACCAGCGGAGCATGCCCTTTCGCATTTTAACACCAACGTTTTATTTCAATCTCACTCTTTACCACTTTCTTTNNNAATCTTTAATATATATTTTTATAACCCTAACCGATGAGGGTGATTCACAGCAAAAAAAATAGCAGAAGGACGTCTGCCGGGTCAGCTAGTAATAAATAATAAATAGATATGCAATACGCATGCAAGTTATTCTCAGTAGTGTTATCAATGCTTGGTACGTGCAATAACAGGCTATTCTGGCTAATTGAAGAATGCAGCGTAATGGACACTTGAACCAATAGACCAGAAAGTGGCGCCGAAAATAAACACTTCTCGCAATCTTTCGGTAATGTACAAGTGTTTAAATAAAACAACTAACTTTTTAAAGTGAACACTTTTATAACCTAATTTCAATGAAACTTGTAAAGAACAACTTTTATCTAATATAATATATTGTTTGTTTTTTGTCAACTTTAAGAAAAGGAGAATATCTATTTAAAGTGTACGTTTGCATGGCGATTTACTTTTAAAATATGTCGCGATTTATTTAGTACTTTAAAAGATCGATAAATGAAATACAATATGCATTTGCAATTTTTATAAAGTAAAGTAATGAAATGAGTATCTACACACCGTATCCCCGAATAGTTAATTAGAGGTACAACCATGAGGCTAACTCCTAGAGATACTTGAAAGTATTTAATCCCACAAAGTGGTAGGTTGCAAAACTATTGCCGAACGGGCACTTATTCAATACCGGGCAACGTTGTATTTATTATTAGGAAAAGACGCATATTGAGCTTCCACCCCGAGAATAGAACCCGGGGCATGCATAAGACCACAGAACCGACACTAAACTTTTATTGTATAACATGGAAACGTAAACATGAGAAGAAATGTTTCCTGACCGATCCTGGATTATGTTACAGTACATTCGGCGGAAGCGGTAATTTTGTGACATGCCTAGGGCTTAGAAATAACTTCTCACACTACAGCTTACGATAGAGTTCAAGATACCTGATCGTGAAGATATACAGTTTATTAAATACGCCTAAAATTTTGATCTAGAAAATAAAATAGTTTGTTTGACTTTGAGCAGTTAGTAGGCTACCTCAAAACTCAACTTTAATCTCCACTACCGTATAAAACAAAGTCGCTTCCTCTGTTCCTTTGTCTCTTTGTATGGCTTAATCTTCAGAACTACGCAACGGATTTTGATGCGGTTTTTTTATAGATAAAGTGATTGAAGAGGAAGGTATACTTTTACCTTCATTATAAATTTTCATAAAAGTTTTCTGATAAATCTCCACGTCTGTACTTCCATAACAACTAGGTTCCCGTGTTAGTTCGGTCTATTTTGCAGAATTACCGATTACATAAACTCACGTCACCATACCACGAATCACTATGCCACGAAATATAAACGTAACAAAACATTTCATGTAAAAGTGATTCATATTTGAGTGAATTCACTGTAGTGTTGAGGCATAACATACCTCCCCACTAATTCATACAACTTTTTAACCCCCGACGGAAAAAGAGTTATAAATTTCTGGATATGAGTTTTGTTTGTAAAAGGTTTTATCTATTTGATGTGACTGTGTGTATTTCTGTGGCATTATAACTTATGAACGGATTTTTTCTTAAAGAGCTGATTGAGATGGATCTTAGCTACATTGCTTTTAAGGTTTTCAGAGGTTACTGAAATTTTTAATTTTATTATTACATAATATATGTAAAGAATGTTTGTCTGTTTGTTCACCTTTCACATCGCAAAGGAGCGCTGTGGTATGATTTTTGTGTGTGAAGATAGTTAGAAGACCGCAGAGTAGCATAGACTACTTTTTGTCCCGATATCTAAACAGGTTCCCGAGAACGAAGCTACAACAATAAATTGCATCGTATTTTTCGCTTTTTCTACGCTTTTAAGTTTTGTGAAAATTCATTGAGTAATCCTAAAAAATTTTGATCTATATACAACTAGCTGTACCGGAGAACTTCGTTCGGCCCGTTCAGTTTGTATAGGAAAAATTTAAATGTCGTTTTTCGAACTTCGTTCCGCCCACGCCGTGTCAGTTTGTATGAGCAAAAATAAAATGTCGTTTTTCCTAGTTTCCTCGCTGTTGTAAAGGAAAAAATGTACCCCATGTCCTTCTCTCGGTTCTAAGCTGGCTCTACATCAATTTTCAGCCTAATCGGTAACCTAACTATCACGACTGATTCATATTTCATATATTTTTTTTTGTTTTTAAGGTGTATTCTGCTATTCGGAGCGAAGACAAATCCAACGAATCAAAAACCATGAAAATTGGTCCAGTGTTATTTGCAACTGATAAGTTTATCAACATGATAAGTTTATCAAGATGACCCTATCAGCTGTTGTTGAAAAATGTATCAGTAGATATTAGTTTTCGACTATTAGTTGATTCACGCAAGATTATTTGTTTTAATATCTACACGCCAGTCCTCGACATAATCATTATAGACGATTTGCTCCCCTGCCTGGCAGGTTATAAGATGTGAGTAAAGGTTTAATAGTTGCTTTCTGGCAAATCCATAGGTGGTGGAATGTTTAGCGGCAACTTACCTGGTCAGCGATATACCGCCTTATTTATTCCTTCAAATAATACACTGACAAAGCCACGTTTAACAACTAATATCTTAAGATAAATACGTGAAGCAAAAACTTTGAACCCCTCTTTACGAAAATTGCGCTGACGGAGGAGGAGAATTTGGCACACTAATAGTTTATGTGTAGGAGAAGCGCAGAACGCTAATATGTTTCAATAATAATTGCTTATAAAGAGCATTAAATTAATAAACAAAACATTATACATACACTACATTTGACACATACAAACAAAAATATTGACACCGATAAAAGATCACATATATTATGGCGTTCACACACGAGTTCTTATCAAGAAGATAGATAACAATAGCACTTTATGGGTGCATGTGCATGAGCGTTTGCTTTTGTGCGTGTGAGTGTGTGTGTTTGTGTGTTTATGTACGTATTAGTTTTTAAAGTTCACTACAGTAATCGCACATGTCATCACACATACAATTTGTTTGTTCACACACCGTGTCTCATACAATGGTACTGTTGTTATAGTTGTTCATTTATTTTGATAACGTGAATAATATTGTAAGTCAAAATATTAGTAACATTTTCTTAGCATTACATATTCTTAACATTTTCATTTTTTAGATTCGTATTCACTTTGTAATTACTAATACTCGTTGGTCGAGTGGCTAGCGTACACGCCTAAATTCAACGACCAACCGCAAGGATGTCTACATGTGGATGTCTGCATTTCCGGGTCTGGGTGTTTATTAAATTTATTCTGGTATCTATTTAAGTATTTCTATGTATTGGTATCGTTGACTAACACCCACAACACAAGCATATAATTTTGCTTACTTTGGGGTTAGATTCAATTCCAGCGATATTTAATTAATTTTATTTTATTTTATGTATTTATTTATTTATACTAACTTACTTTGCTCACATTTTCTATACCATTACTTTTATGACAAATTAGCTTGTTCGCTATCTTGTCTGGGAGTAATTGTTGAACCTTACCAGCTAGTGTAATACCAGCCTCTGTGGTCTAGCGGTCCAGCGTCGGACTTGACTTTTTGGGGTCCCGCGTTCGATCCCCAGGTCGGGCAACAAAAAAAATAAAAAATATGTTTTTTCCATTTTCTAATCAAAATCACGTTGCCCGGGGTTAGATATGCCCGGTTGGCAATAGGCTTGCCCTCTATCACATTGTGGGACTTAGTGCCTTCGGCTAGTCGAGGGTGCCTTGGTTGTGCATCTGCCTACTTGTTCGGGGTATTGGCGTGAAGATATTACTATTACTCTGAGGATATAATCAAAGTTACCAGATTGTTTCACGATCGGCCTTGACATAGATAGATCTACTATAATCTCAAAAAATAATGTTAATAGAATTAATTAATGGGATTAAATATATAATAGGATTAGTGACGTACCATCACTCTAAACCAATTAAAGATATTTTGAGAGTATAAATAATATTATTACTTCGGATTTTCCACCCTAAACCCGATTTTTAGCTAATTTTTTTATCGCCTAGTCTAGTTGTCCGGTGCTGCCTTTAACACATGTGACTTCTAGTGATTACACGTAATGAGATCCCAGGTTCTATTACCGAGGTTGGGCAACTCAAAAAAAACAGTTACACATATGTGCCAGGAGACCGTTTAAAGATATTAGGTTTATGTGTCATATTGTGGGACTAAGTTGTACTTTCGGCTAGTCTTAATGGTTGCCTACCAATTCCTGGAAACGGACGTAAAGATACTTACATTTTCATGTCATTCGTCCATTAGGATCCTGAAAGGGTACATTTCACATAGTGTACCTAAATTGTTCTATTTTCCATGATCGCCTTATGAATAAATATCTCCGTATAATTATTTAAAAATTAATTATACAATTAAACATCCTTATAGAAAACTCCTCTGAAAAGAAATCAAGTTTTGATTATATTCCTGGGGTTAAGTGTTTAACACTGAGTTAGCATCTAACTAGCCTTAAATTTGACAGTTTAACTCAATATTAAATCTAACCCTTGAATGTGCAAGTGGCCCTTAGCGGTTTTAACGATAGGTCTCGCTTATATATAGCGTGTTATTACATAATAGTGTCCTTCCAATACTACAAAAATAGAAGTCTAGCTGGCGGTACTCATTATAATATGTACTGGCAAATGCTCATTAAAGATCAATTATACTAATGCCTCTTATCCGATTAAATGGCAAAGTAGGCGAAACTGCCAGCAAACAGTAATTAATTGTTATTATTTGCAAATTAAACCCGTTCTAAAACAATACTAAATAGGAAACCTACGCAATGTACACTGTCACATAACATTCATAACGTACAAGGATAATACAAGTACATTCATATTCCCCATGTTAATGTAAAATCCCTTTTAAAGAAGACTGTCTAACTATTTCCTACCAAGCAGTTTGTGCGAGACAAGCATTAATTTATTTATCACTAACACCGTGATTAGGTGGTTGAGTAACTATTTCTACTCTCTCTGATAGCTTACACCACCTTGCGGTCAAAAGATAGGGCTACTAGAGTGCTAAAATATTTTTGTTAATTATTGAAAAAGAACAACGGTTACCCGGCAACTGATTAAAAATAGCACAATCTCGTTTCTTAGATAAACTACTGATATTGGTCGTTAGCCATCCTAGTATAAAACAAAGTAAGTTTCTGCTGTCGTTCTCTATGTATGCTTAGATCTTTAAAACTATGCAATGATTTTGATGCGGTTTTTTTAATAGAGTGATTCAGAAGATATAGTATAGTTACATAGAAGTTTGTCCATCCGTGCAAAGATTAGATGGGCTGCTAATTATTAAATAATTTGGATGATTTTACTTAATTAAATAGTATCTACCTAATGCCAAAATTTAATTAAAGATGTTTCCAGTTAAAGCTACTTCTTAAAAAAAATACAGATTTGGTCAAATTATGAACATTGAAATTGGCCAAATATATTAAGTGAGTGAAATACCAGCCTAAGCAATAATAATATTAAAAATAGCAGAGGCTGGCGACTGATTAAATGTCTTAATCCAATCAAATTCAATATGATGGGTGCCTTTATTAACTTTTTGATCGACTCTAAAAAAGGAGGAAGTTCGCAGTTCGACTTTTTAATTTTTTTTTTGAGAAAGATAGGTCACGATTCCGAGTTGGTGCCATATTAATTCTATCGTGAACCGACTAGTGTTTTTTTGAAATATAATTAATTGTGAATAAATCAAGATAAGGGTGGCTAAAAAAAACTGTTTGTAGGATGTTGATAAAACTTATTTAAAACCATTTCGGAACCAATGGAATTATGAATTGAATGATCAAATTATAACAAGACACCCAATGAACTAATTGGAGTCGGTTTTTATAGTTTTAATGACATAGAAATATTTGAAGGTACTGAAAGGCAAAGAAACATCTTATTGTAAGAAATAAATCACTTAGATAAACTCCAAGGGTGCTTACAGTAATTAGATACAATAAAAGGTAAGACGGTTAACAGGGGACCAATTCGGGAGAGGATTCTACACTTTGAATTGCTTTTTAATTCAATAAATAAGTTTTAACCCTGATCTGGCGTTGACCTTTTGACTTTTTAAAAATGAAAGTTTTAAAAATATGTCCTACAAGAAAACTATTACAATTCATAATTGCCACAGTTGAACGTATAAGGTTGAATGCCCCCAGCTGTCAGTCCACAATCGACCTTAGCGACTTGTGATAAAGTTTGACCGTTTAAACTAGCCTTACAGATGGTCGACCTGGGATGTAGACTTAGAAAGTGTAGGTAGACTTGAATGGTCTGTCAATTACGCATCACCAGATCGGTATTGATCTTAACGCTTTCTATATCTATCGAGACGAATCGGGTTAAAGAATTGAATTTGTTAAAGCGACAGTTGCAAATGTATCATAGAAGAATAAAAATGCCCATATCCCGTGGGGGGGGGAAGGCAGAGGTACAATAACGGCACCCACGACTAGCCGAAGACACTAAGTCCCACAATGTGATAGGTGGCAAGCCTATCGCCAACCGGGCACATGTCCAATCTCAGGCAACGTTATTTTATTAGAAAATTGAAAATATTAATTTTCCAATTTTCTTTTGTCGCCCGAGCCGGGAATCGAACCCGGGATCTCAAGAAGTTTTTTTTAACCGACTTCGATATAAAGGACGTCATATGTTCGACTCCTTTTTTTACATATATAACATAGAAATCGATTAACATATTCCTTTTTTTAAACACAAAAGTGATATGAGATTAAATTAAAGGATTCTAGCACGACTCTTATGATTATTTACTTTGACATAATGTGATTGCGATGAGGTAATACCACAAACATAACTTTGTAAAAATAAGCAAGCTATTGAGCAATGCGTACCAAATTTTAGTTCAGTAAAAGCGCACACTAATACAATAACTATAATTAATAATTAAGCCTTTATTTTGTGTCTATCTTGTTTTGCATATGTCTTATTATACTCTATATCTAAGTTACTTATACCTACCTAATTAATTACTTATTAAGAATAAACACATAATAAAAAAAAATTAAAAGGAAAACGATAGAATTACTGAACTTGACATAATATTAACTAAAATATTAATAAATTAAAATTAAGTACAACTACTAGTTTTGAAAAACTACAAAAAGACTGTTAGTACCTAATGTAAATATAATTCGTTTCATACATAGGTACTCGTGTCTACGTCTCGTATTTCGTCTATGTGAATAGGAACCCCTCTTTGGTTGTAGGCCTCCTCCAGTCTGTTCCTTTCGTCTCTACCTTATGATTTAGTCATTCATTACGTTCCTACTATCGGTACTATGATATCATTTTATCTTTTTCTAGGTCTACCTTTCCCTCTAGTTCCTGTCCATTTTGTTGTTTTTTAAATCCATTTTTCGTCTGGGTAGTGTGCTAAGTGCTTTCATAACTACATAAGTACTTATTACTACTGATTCTATGTAGGTTGTTATTTACTACGGGTAGAAAGTTTGAGCAGAAACTTACCCAATTCTCCTATTCTTGACGCTAACATACCGTATGAGGTTTTTTAAACTGTTGTTTTGGTAATGCCCCCACAACATTTTACTGCCCACATTCAGGAGTAAGTGATACCTACGAGGTAACGTACCAATTTGAAGAGTAGCTCGCAGTCTGTGGTAGCCTCTGCTTTTATTGTATTACAGTCCATCGTAATCACATAATACATGTCATTGTAGTATCGTTGTACAAGGGTCAATCCCTTAGATGTGTATTATTAGCAGGACCGGACTTCTGGGAGGGCAACTGGGGCAAAAGCTCTGGGTCTACACGAACGAGGAACCCCCATACTTGAGACTTCGTAAAAGAATGTTTAAAATTTCTGATTAGTTATATTTAGGAGACATATTTTCTTTGGATACTTTTTTTATTGTTTTATCTTTACTTACAGTACTTTGTACAAACATAATTATATTGTTCTTTAAATATTAATAGAAAACTCGGCTGAAAAAAATACTCAATTTATTTAGAAAGCAGTATGGGACCGGGTAGTCTCCACTCCTTTGTTACCCGGGGCCTCCAGATTTCTAAATCTGGCCCTGCATATCATCGACGGTTATCTCTTACCACCAGGAAAGTCATTAACTTAGTTCCTTTCTTGAAGTATGTCAAAATTTGCCGAACTTTTATAAATGTATTAATTCTTGTCAATGAAAATGAAATCGTATTACAATAAAAAAAGATGCTAATTTTATGCAAGGCGTCAGTGAGAAACTTTTTAATAAAAACGAAGTGAACAGGGTCAAGTTAACGGTAAGTCTCCGAGGTCATGAGTTATTCACACCCTGACATTGGTGTTGCCACGTGTATCGCTTGGCAACAGAATAAACAAACAAATAGCCAGTAGGCCATTACTTTTAACCTTTCTAGTTGGTTACGACTTATGGTGGGAGTCACACCATAAAGTTAACGCCGCGTTTGGAAAAAATACTCAACATTTTTTTATATGTTTTACGAATCAGTTACATTTTTTTGAATAATTTAATTATATTGGCATAATTAAACTTTTTTCTTAAACAATTTCAAAGTCTAAATGTTGCTGACCAAACAAAACTAATTCACTTAATTAATTTGCTTATGGAATATTTTATAAATTGATGTATGAAACATAACATTAAGTAATATGTCGTTTATTTTTTTAAGAAACTCATTATGTAGATACACTTTTAAGGTTCGCTTTTTTGTTGGAAATAAACAAACAAACTATTAAGAGATAATTAGGTAGATTGTACGTTATTCTGTAATCTGATAATGGACAGTCTATTTCCTTTTAATTTTACCTAAAGAACCGATGAAACATCCGTAAATGTACTATAAATGTTCTTTGATTTATTTTAATCATCTTAATAAGTTTAACAGTTTTTAATACATTTTTATACTAAATAGAAGTAAGAAGTGACTCTGCAACAAGAAAGTGAATTAAAAAAATGGACAGTCGGACTACATCTCGATCCCTAGATCATGAACATTGGTGGGAGCCGGAGACTCTGAAGGTTCGTCCTCGATCCTCATTGGCTGCTTTTAAAGTTGATCAGCTCGAAATCAGAAACGGGTGGCTCACGCTTACTGATGAGAAAGATGCGGTAAATCTTTGTATTTTATTGTCCTGTGTGTCTAGAGGTGTGTTTTATTTTTAAGTAAATTCATATTCATTGGAAGACGAGTCTCATGGTCAGATCTAGGATGCTCAGTATAAACATATTTTATCATTTTACAAGAGTAAACGAACATATCAGCAAAGCTAAAGATGATATAAATAATTCTAGCCTAGCCCCTCCCCCCTTCGGGGATATGGGCGTGAATATCTTTACTTACTCTTTACTTAATTTAATCATTCAAAGTAATTAAATGTAGTTATAACTAAAGCTAAGGTAATAAGCAGGTACCTAAAAACCTAAAGCACCTAAGTTAAACCTTTCAAAGAATCGACAGTATTATTGTATTACCTTCAAAAAGAACTTGACGTCAATCGTATCGATTACATTCAAAAAATATTGACATATTCTTGATAAAAGTTATTCATTTTTTCATGACCTTCACCTTGCTGTTAATATAATTTGTTTACTTAGGGCCGGATTTAGAGGTGTTGGAGGCTTCATGGCAACAAAGGAGTGGAGACCGCGTAGCCCGAATTTTTTTCCATTTTAAAACAAACAATTTTTTTCAGTCGTATTTCTATTAATATTAAAACTAATAAAATCGTGTTTGTATGAAGTACTGAATTAAAGGGAAAGGAGAAGGGTAAAACAGTGAAAAATATCGAAGGAAACAATGTTTACTAGTATTTACTAGTTGGAGTTCAAAAGATTTTTGTTTACAAAGTCTCTAGTGTGGGGCCCGTCGTTTGTGGTGGCCCCAGGCTCCCCTTAATCCGGTCCTGTACTTACTTCTTTACTAATTAAAGTCCCTGATAATAATATAAATGCCAAATCGTGCGTGTGTGTGTGTGTGTGTGTGTGTGTGTGTGTGTGTGTGTGTGTGTGTGTGTGTGTGTGTGTGTGTGTGTGTGTGTTGGCACAAGCATATTTTGCTTATTTTGCGGTTAGATTAAATTTGTGTAATTTCTCCCGGGATATTCATTTATTTTAATAATAATTTTAATAAATAAATAAAGTCATCATTAAGTCATTGCCACTCACATTTTCTACGGATTCTGTAGTGACCACACGTATGTACCTAACCCTAAAATATATCCATTGCACCCTAAACTGTACCTATTGCTCAATGTAATCAATCCTTGAAATCCAAGCGTCATGCTCTAGTAATATCTACTAAATTACATACGTATTTTCGTCACTTTATGTCAAGAACATGACATTCTGATAGACTTAGGTATATTCTGTTTTCACTTTTATGTTAAAGCTAATATAAACTAAGAAAAGTATAATCCCTAGGGGCCTGAGAAAAGTATAATCCCTAGTAAAGTAAGAGAATAAATAAGAAATTTCATATCCATATTAATATTAAAAATGGGAAAGTTTGCCGGTCTATATTTCTAGCTGTCTGTTGCTCTTTAACGGTTAACTTGCTGAATTGATTTTTATGAAATTTGATATGCATATTATAGCTAAAGATCCGGGTTCCAACATATGATATATATTTTTTCAAATATTATAATCTTGGGTTACGCCTAAGACATTCCAATTAAAATATTTTAATTTTTTAAAGTTTGAAAGAGTTTAAATTACTATTTACTACCATGTTCCGTAGGTAGTTAGTAATTTAAACTTTAAGAAATTAAATTATTTTAATTGGGTCATCATAAGAACTGGGCTGATTTATGGGTTGGGTTGTTATGGGTTGGCTGGGCTTATGAGTAGTGTGCCGGGGGGAGTCGGGGGACTTCCTCTGGCCAGCACGGCCTCGCACGCCTGGGCCGGAGTCGCTCCTCTTTCAGCGCGGGAGGAGGCCCGGTAAGGACTGGGCCGTAGCCGCGGAGCGAGATGGTGAATGCCAACGCGACCCCATCTCGCTCCTAGCCGGGCGGCAGGAAGGTCATAGTGTGGTTTTTAGTCGGTTCGAGTCCGACATAACCCGCCGTTCTCCCCCGAGAGCGGTGGGTATCCGGGCTTATGAGTAATGTTAGTTATATTGTTTTATAACTCAATAACGGCTGAACCGGTTTGTCTGAAAATTGACAGAGACGTAGCTTAAAACCAGGAGACGTACATAGAATACTTTTTATTCCGTTCCTCAGCGAGAAAACTAGGAAAAACAACTTCTTTATAAACACTTGAACTTTCCACAATATTTTTTTACTTTTATAATTTAGCCAACCGGTTTATATATATTGTCATATAGCTCTGATGATGCTTGTATAGTGAAACCGGTTGGTTAAACTATAAAAATAAAAAATAAAAAAAATATTGATGAAAGTACAAGTGTTTGTAAATAAATTGTATCAAGAATGGAATTCCACCAAGCACCGACGATAAGAAGTATTGAAACTATAAAAACAGCTTCCTAAATTTTTCCCTTACAAACTGAAAGGGAACGAAGTCCACCGGAGCAGCTAGTGTTTTGTATAGCACAGCAAAATTTTAAAAACTGCGAGGTTAGCAACACATTAGCCATTAAAAAACCATCCCATAAAAATGCTTTGACCAGACTAAGCACGCTTGTGTGAAGTTAGGCCATAACAAAAGCAAGACGCTTATTCACCGTATCGTAGGTTGGATTACATCAGATCAAGTTTTGCATGCGGCCTTATGACTCACCGCCATATATGGAGAATACAAAACAAGCTCGCAAAAACTTTTATTTTCGAAACCGCTTAACTCACAAGCAATGTTTTACATTTTCTTAAGTTTAAGATAAAGTTTTGGAGGTTAGATTTGTTGTGGCTACACAATTGCATAAAAGCTAACCGAGCTTCGTATCGCTTGATGTTAACAGCTACTACATAATATTTGATGCTTCGATAGTAGCGCAGTCTGTCGGATCCAACGTGAAACATACCAAAATCAACAACTACTAATTATTAAAAAAATAATAAAAAAACATTTCCAGAACACCAAATTGTGAATCTAAACCATTCTCGAATACCCTTGAACACAAACAAAAAATTTCATCAAACTCGGTCCAGTCGACTAAGAGGAGTCCAGTGACAAACACATGAAAACAATATAGATATATAGTTTATTAGTATAGATTATATAGACTTTAATATTTAATACTATTATACTAACATTATAAAATAAAATAAATCTAATAGTAGGTATTTCATCCTGTCTTAGCCCGGGTGGACATACTTCTTTGTTATTTTATATATAAACCTTCCTCTTGAATCACTCTAAAAAATCTTACTCAGTTTTAAAAATCTAAGCACACACAGGGACTGATAGCGGCAAGCGATTTTGTGGTATACTATGTAGCTATTTTTATTTAAAATTTTATATTGGTATTAATATTTTTAATAGCTATAAATAAATGTTATTTTATGTCCAAGTCAGTAAAAAAATAAGTTTTTATTTCTTTAAGTTAGTATTTCTTTGAGATACGATTTCCAGAGAACAAAGTAATGAGTAACAAGTTGTAAACATACAGTTACTTTTTTAATACTAGACGCTGCACGCGACTATGCCCACTGGTTAAAGATATTAATGTCACTCTCGGTTAGATATCAGGATTAAAAGTTGTCCATGGTACTCTCCACAAACAAAATTAATAACATAACTTCCCTACATTAAAACATGAACTATTGACAACCAAACACGCTTTCTTCATACCCACTTCTTCGAAGAGTTAGGCAGACGGACAACCAGGGCACCCAAGACTAGACAAACATATACAAACAAACATAACAAATAGACAAAATTGCCTTCTAACAAAGGTAACCTTGGAATAAACTTTGTTTTCATCTTTCAATTATTATTAAATATTAATTAAATCCAAGACCCAAGCGGATGCAAACTAATATTTAGAACCAGTGTTTACAACCGTCTTAAATCCCTATTACATATAAAATTTAAAAGAAGGTATAAGTATGGATCTAAAATAAAAATATATGATTTTTAAACATGTCGTTTACATCTTTCTAAACAAACAGCCAAGCCCGATATTCGCACGTCGCGATTGTAAGTAGGGTTGCCACCTTTTTCTTTCCCAATAAAAGTACTTTTGGTTATTAAGGGTAAGATAAAAAAGTACAGAGTATTAGAATAAAGTACACTCTTATCATATTTATTTAAGTACTCAATTATAACAAATAGAGGTACAAAATGATAGTATGTGTTACAAAAATGGTAGAAGATATAAAAATTACAAAAAGAATTACACATCTTACTTTTACTTTTCTTTGTTACCTACTATATTTAAACACATATTTTTTTATGTCGCCTCCGTGGTCTAGCGGTCCAGATGTTGGACTTGACTGCATGAGGTCTCGGGTTCGATTCCCGGGTCGGCCAACAAAAAGGAAATTGGATTTTTCCAATTTTCTAATAAAAAAAAATGTTGGTCGGGATTGGAAATGTGCCAGGTTGGCGATAGGCTTGCCACCTATCACATTGTGGGACTTAGTGTCTTCGGCTAGTCGTGGGTGCCCTGGTTGTGCCTTTTCCTACCACTTCGGGGATACGGGCGTTAAGATACTTTGTTTTTTTATTTTTTTATTAAATTCAAGCTGCTTTTAATTCACAGTCAAGCTGTTTTTATTAAATGTGAGTCTTTCCTGAATAATTCCAGAGCATTTTTACTTTCAACTTTTACATTAAATTAAATTAATAATTCACTGTTTATTAAGTCGCCTCTGTGGTCTAGCGGTTCAAGTATTGGACTTGATTTCATGAGGCTCGGGTTCGAATCCCGGGTCGATCAACTAGATGAAAATGTGCTAATTCCAATTTTCTTATAAAAAAAATAAAGGTTGCTCGGGATTGGATATGTGTCCGGTTGGTGATAGGCTTGCCATCTATCAAATTGTGGGACTTAATGTCGTCGGCTAGTCGTGGTTGTGCCTCAGCCTACTTCTTCGAGGATATGGGCGTGAAGATGTTTACTTACTTACTTCTTTTTATTAAAATCAAAGACGCTCTGTTTCTTTCATCTTGCCATTTTCTGTTTATGCCAACAAAAACTCGTTGGGTGAAATAGGATGTCGCCGAAAAAGACAAAAAAATGAAATATTTTATATGAGTTTAAAAATTATCTTTAGAGTTGCTAAATACGTGCTGCTATTTTTCTGCAGTTGATAGTTCTGCAAAACCCTCGGAAGTACATATTGGATTATAAAGTGTGTTTATTAATGAATTTTCTCCATAAGAATCCATACTATACATTAAATTTTTGCAGATTTAAACTGTTTTTTTGAGTGAAAACTTTTTTAGCGGCGTAGCGCACTTTTTTGGAATGGGTAAAAACTTCTAAACTCGCGTCAGGACACGTGACCTGATCGAAAAATTCGTAAGACAGCGCAGGGCGCTTGCGCGAATGTTTGTGTTGTCATATTTGTGTACGATGGCGAAATAAATTAATATTGTATTCTACTACATAAACAATAGTACTTTCATACTGATAAACAAGCAAATCGTGCAAAATTATTCCCGAACTATTCCAAAATGTCAAAAATGAACACTTCTGGCGGTACTCCCGGAGGGCAACCCGTCTTTTTTTTTGTTAAGGGCGTCTGTTTTTTATGCAGTAATACACATTAGCTGTATTAATATCATTTAATCCAATTTGTATTAAATAAGGGCCCAAGGTCCCATGTAACTAGTGCTTCCATTTTTGTTCTAGCTAGAAGAATTGCTTTGCTGTAGCTGAGTTTACATAAATAATTTTATTCAATTGTTTTACTACAATCTATGCTATTATAGGACAAATTGTATGTTATAGTATGATTTTTAAGGCTAATTTAGATTCAACAACATTTTCTTTATCACTGCATCTAGATGACGTCGATATAGAAGAATAGTCAAATCCGACGCATACGTGATGGGGCGCTGGCGAGTAGTAACATCGATTCAGCATGGATCGATAAATTTCGCTTAAAAAAATCCGAATCATTCAAAATAAAGTATTTTTCCGTACTTTATTTTTCTTATAAAGTATAGAGTACAATTACCTAAAATAAAGTACAATACTTTATTATAAAGTACGGGTGGCAACCCTAATTGTAAGGTCGATGACAGATGAGTCAGCCTTACGTTGGCTAACTATGGGTATCGCTCCGCTGGATCTTATTAACCGATTAGATCTAGACGTTTTCCTTGGATTTTATGAAAATTACTCTTGTAATACAAGGAATTTAATATGAGTAATTTGCTTGCAATGAAAAGCAGCAAAAGTTTATAAAATTTATATTAGATTTACTAAATGTTGCCCGCGACTACGTCTGCATATTCAAGTAATTTAGCTGCGGAAACCCATTTACATATCGGTATCAATATTAGCCTATGTCATCCTTCAGCTTCTTACCTATCTCCACACACAAAAAAATAACATAATGTCACTGCATTTCGACATGAAATGACAATCAATATTTGATCATCCTTTCATGTTTGCAATTATATTTGTATATTTCATTTTTGCAATCATATTTGTATGGATTTTTGAAAAGTAAAAAGTAGCCTATCTCGAGTGAATCGAAAAGGTCGCTTTTTTGCCTATAATATCTGTATGTGTTAAACTTTAGTCTGTATTAAACTTGGATTTATTATAATTTTAGACTTTCTATGATAGATAAAAAAGTATGTTCTCGTATACCCGACGAGACAGAGGCACAGCCAAGACACCCATGTCTAACCGATGTTACAGGACATACCTAGCTGTAACTCGAGTATGAGGTCTTCCCTCCGAACCGGAATACGGCAGCACCTACGCAACATAGTCGTTATGGTAGCAGTAATAGGTAAAGCTGTGGATCCCTAGCACATACCTTCATGTGTTACTATTACACTTCGTATGAATTAGAAGCCCACAACTATTTCAAGAAATTTTATCCCCGGTTTCACTTTTTTTACCCTTCCAGTCTGTGCAGTAGCTTATGAAAATAAAACAGATTGCATATAATGATCACGTCTTTGCTTATTGCATAAAAAACAGCTTTTAAAATCGAAATATTCCACAAATAACCACTTTCACTGTAACATGATGTAATTAGAGAGTACAGTTATTATAACTTGTGCATTAAAACTTCGGCAATGTTGTTTAAATAAAGTGAAACGTGTGGATAATAAAGAAATATACAACCATTGAATATACATTTATATAGAGTCTGTGCGCCTACGTGTAAACTGTTATTAAATAAGAACAAAACATATCATCAAGGTTAGTTTTAGTAGATGGGCATGACCTACGCTCTAAAATGTGTCATCCGTTTTTTTAATATGACAAAATTGGTTAAGATAATTTTGTTAGTAGTTTTTTTTGTGACACAATATGTTTTAAATTTATTTAGCTTTTGACTAGGACATTCTTATTAATTTATCAGCTATAGTAGGCAAAGTGACATACCATTTGCTGATTGCTAGTAATAAAAAACAGCATAAACATTTGTTACATTTATAACTTGACCTTCAAAATATAATATAGTCCTACTTAACGTGAACAAAAATATATTCTATTAATTGACACGGCAGACGTTTTCCTGCTATTTTTCTTAAAGTGATTTTAGTAAAAAAAATTGGGGTAAGTCACTCTTATCACCCCTAGTATGCAAAATAGATAGTCGCCGATTATCAGACCTACTGAATATGCGTATAAAAGTTGATGAAAAGGTAAAGCCGTTTCGGAGGAGTACGGTCACTAACATGGTGACACGAGAATTTTATGTAAGAAGATTATACTCTTTTCAGAGCATGCTTGATACAACTAGGCTCTTGCGTGAACGATGTTTTGTCTCAATTTTTAGGAATATTTTCAAAATTTAAAGGTTATTGCAATTTAAAGTAGCTCGCAAACTTTTAAATCTTGAAATCATTTACTTTTTTTTATGTAGTGTGTTGAAACGCGCCTGGCCACTAGTTTTGCAAGCGGAAGTTGTAACAAACAAGCAATAAGGCCATGAAAAAGAAAGTTTTAATTACTTTTCGAATAGTTATTAAGTGTCAATAAAAGCTGAATGATTTACTTTTACATGTTTAATTTAGTCAGTACTACTACTACAGTCTATAGTTTCTTCTTTACCTCTCTCTTGGCATAGTAAATTTATGATTCGTCACCGTTTGAGTTTATGGTACACTCGTATAGAAAACCGTTAGATTAGCCTTCACTTGACACCAGAGCTCTAAACTAAATGTACTCTCAGCCAGTGATATATTTGCAGTAATTGTAGTGTAGGTGTAATCGATACGATATTTTATTTATAAATTCTCCAAGGCAATCAATATAGATACCCTGTAACGGACAATCGCTTTAAATGATAATACATGTAAACTTACTTGTCATTAATATGTATTATATTTTGTTTGCCCACGAAAACACCTTGACATAGTGCAAGTAGTGTA
The DNA here is from genome assembly GCA_002245505.1 of Calephelis nemesis. Taxonomy (NCBI): domain Eukaryota; kingdom Metazoa; phylum Arthropoda; class Insecta; order Lepidoptera; family Riodinidae; genus Calephelis; species Calephelis nemesis. The sequence continues at coordinate 27,316 of NJDD01011229.1, forward strand.
TCCTGCACGCATAAATCTCTTGAGCTATTGTTAGTTACCAGAAGTTGCCCGCGGTTTCGTCCGATATTAGTATAACAGCAGTGCTTGTACTAGACCTAATCTTAAGAAATTTACTTTCATTTTAAATAGTACTCTCCCCTATGTTAAAAATAATAACCAGATCATTAGTAGAGCAAAACTTCTATAGACAACTTTAAGGTGCAAACCGGCAGGTTTAGCTGGGTCTCAAATTCCGAAACGTAGAAACTATAGACGCAACTCAAGCGGCGCTAGTGCTAAAACAAAAGCTAAATCCACTATCAGGGACGTCGAAGTAGAGGAAAGAATGGAAACCGGATCTCCCACGTCAAAACACCAGGAACAATAGAGATGATGAAAATCAACTTACTTCGCCAGAAAATAGACAATCAGATTAAAATTCCTGAACAAATAATTAAACACTGATATGGTTCTTAATAAGAACTTATCCCTTTCTAGGCATCTTTGACTCTCCTGATATTAATAACTTATAGATACTCGTACCATACATGTCATAATTGGCTCGCTATCCTGTTTGGACTTATCTACAGGCTACCTTATCTTTTGCAATGGAATATAACACTTTCATTGCAGCGGGAAAAATAAGTAAGTCGGTAGATCTCTACACGGACAACCTTACTGCACACACTCTACCACTAGTAGTATTCTTGGTAATGACCTATTTACCCAAAGCTAGACTCTTAAAAGATGCCGAGCAGGAAGGTACATCATATATTCTAATTCATCATAAATTCTAAAATCAACACGGGGATAAAGATATAACCGATCCATCAATATGAAAGTTTGTTAGTATTTTTGATAGGTATTTAATCAGACATCAACACATTTTTTGCCACATCGCAAGAAACCCACTTACGACGCGAAAAATAACGAGGTATAGATCCATTCAAACATTTAGCTACAAGAGAAAAAATTAACTTTTGTAAATATTACCTGTAGTAAATATACCTATACATATATTTTGCATTTGTACGTTTCTCACCATGGCCACACACTTCGCATATACCTAATAATAAACCTGAGAGATCTCCAAAAAAAAATTAATCCATTAATTCAAATTTCTATCAAAAATGTTTTCCCCGTTTGGTCCGGGCTCCTTTGCAGAAAGACCATTTGCCTTCTTGTGTTGTTTGTGGTAGAGTTTCGCAGCGACTCGCCCGGATTCCTGTCGCCAAAACGTTAGTGTTTGCTGTTGACGTGTTCCGGTTCGGAGGGTAAGGTAGCCGGTAAACTTGCTTTTGCTCGAGGCCTAACATCCCGGCCTCAGGTTGGCAACGCATCATTACCACCTTTGGTGTCTCCAGGCGGAATGCATTTTTCACCTTCAGGAAATCATTCTGCTTGTTTGCCTTCCATTATTACAAAAATTTCTTTGTTTATTTATCAGAACCAGGATGTTGAGCCCTGGACGCATTTTACGATAATCTTAATAATGTCCATTACAGCAATGGGAACGCTCATTATAGCCGCCGCTGAATATGCAGATGTTTTAACATGCCTTCGCGTTTGTTATTAATCAAAAGGTTAAGGGTACTTTCAGACAAGTTTTCACTTAACTTATACACTTAGTCCGTTTGCATTAAGGATATAATAATATCATCAACCTCAAAGCTCGGTGAAGTTGCAAAAAATCGCAAGATTAGCAACAATTTAGTCATTAAAAAAACATCAACCTCGCAATGTCCGCTACCAAAAATTTTAATTATAATTACTCTGA
>NJDD01011232.1:0-19835 GCA_002245505.1 Calephelis nemesis
TCAAATGCTGTGTTCGACATACTAACGGGTGACGAAAGCTGGATTGTTATGATCCGGAATCCAAAAGACAGTCTGCTCAGTGGGTGTTTCCTTCCGAAGAGTTGCCAAATAAAGTTAAGAGGTCGAAGTGTTGGAAAAAAGATGGTGGCCACGTTCTTCGGAAAGACAGGTCATTACGCGACAGTTGTCTTAGAGGATCAGAAAACGGTTAATGCAGAGTGGTACACTAACAACTTTTTGCTACTTGTCTTGGAAAAAGTTCGAGAGAAACGACCTCGCAGCAGGATCCTCCTTAATCACGTCAATGCCTCGTCGCACACCGCCAGGCAAACGATCGACTATTTGGCGACGTGGAATTACTGGGTCACCCGCCGTATAGCCCCGACCTCGCACCCTGCGATTTTTATTTATTCCCGAAAATAAAAGAAAAACTTCGAGGAAAACATTTTATGGACGCCGAAGAAGCAGTGGCTGCGTTTCAAAACGCCGTCGAAGAGACCCCTAAGGCCGAGTGGGCAAGGTGCTTTTCTCAATGGTTCCATCGAATGCAGCGATGTATTGATGTAAAGGGACGCTATTTTGAAAAGTTATAATAAAACTAATAACTTGCTAGAATGCTTAGTTTTTGATTTTCTAAGAACTTTCAGTTTGACCCTCGTAGCTGTCAAATGACGTCATTTGTGTTTGCTATCACTTCCGACCATTTTGAAACAAATTACCACATACTACGTATGAGATTGCTATAATTTTGTCTGTAGTTGTGCAAACGACTTAAGTTTTCTTTCAAGTTCAGGGAATAAGCATGTGATATGTATCTCTTATTATGTGAACGCGAAATCATCATTTAAGAGCAGAATGACTCATTGTGACTTCAGAAATGCTATTTATGTTACCGCAAATAGTTGTTACCTTCATGTTAGTACAGAACAACTTGTAACTGTAAACTTGACTCCATTTGTAAAATACCATCGTATTAATAAACAATCTGTTTGACTTTTGGACAGCTGTAAAATATCTTGATAACTATTTCTTAGTCAAAAAAGCGAATACTACTCTTTTTGCTTAATTCTTAGGCAAAGGCACCACTCTTATTGAATTACCCTGTGGATCTGTGCTTAGGGTTAGTCCCATTTCTTGCAATACTTCATTATCTACTGGCTCTTGCAGTGTAAGCTTTGATATCACTTCCTTTAAAAAAAAGAAAAATAAAAGTCAGATTTACTGTCAAATACCAATTTCAACTTTGTTTTAACCAATTTAATTTACTTTAATTCATCTATTCGCTATTACTTCTATAAAAATAACTTTAAAATCAGAATCATGAAAAAAAGAAGAAGTAATGACAGGTTACAATGAAGAGCATGACAGGTATAAACTTATAGTTTACCTGTGCGAGTTAAGAATGCTTTCATTAAATGCACTTTTTTGTAAATGAAAACAGCGCGATTAATTCATGTTTGTGATGGCAAAAAACATGATCAGACATTAGTATTTTTTTTAAATCAGAAGAATATCAGAGAATGCTTTCATAAAATAGACGTCCCGTGAATCTGAACTAGCAATTTTTCAACGAAGCGTATATTTTATCTTACCTGGTTCTCTGGACAGTTTTCGCAGAGATTCCGTACAGCGAATATTACCCATTGCATAATAACTGATGTCGTTATTAAGAAAATATTGATTAAAATTATACTATATTATTATCTGTTATGTTTCTTTTTTATAAGTAGATTGATATCGGATAGGTGGAGTTAGGCTATGCCAGATGGTAATTATTCCTCCCCAAGGGTCCGAGCCTGGTCGGGGGGGGGGATGGATTTCCCCACGATAAAAAAAGGTGGTAATTTTTACTTTTTATCAAAAATCTCTAAAAAATCACGTAAATTGATCAAACAATATAACTATTGTTTCCTGACTCCTTTGAATAATTCCTTTAGTATGCTTCTAAGAAGGGAGTAACTCAATTTAATTTGGGTCTTGAGCTTAGAAGGAGAAATGACTTTAGATATTATCTGGAAATAGAGGAGAGGGCAACACTTATACTCTATGATTGCCCAGCTCTTACCCAAGTAAGAAGTCCTGGGTGGGCACATAATAAATCCCCACAATATTTATTAAGTAACTTATTTAACCTAATGAACAGGAAGGGTGATCATAATAGATCTATCTAGGTCGCAGTAATCTTAGGGACTGTTTGACACATACTCTTTAACACTACCAATAATTATAAAGGCCGTGGATCTACCACCTCTGCCACCACCCACTGGTTGGTGGTCTTGTAGGTAACATTATACATATTTAACCTTCGCTGGCCTCTTCAGATTGCCCTGGCAGGCAGGCAGGCAGATGGTCTATCTTTGCACAAGATGCTTGGAATACTTGTTCTTTTTTCTTCAAACCCCCATAAAGATAAGTAATTTTATACGTCTCTCTTTGAATTTCCTGCTATAACATATATTTAAAAAGGATACGTGGATTTCGGGCGTCGATATTGCAACAATCGAGTAAAACTGGTATAACTTCTAACTCCCTTATCTGAAAAAATGTTAGGGTATTTAAAGTAATATTTATACACGTATATTATACTTCCATAATAATTTATTTTATTTTGTAACGTTAGGCAGCTGTCACAGCCCAAAGGTGTGCGGCGATACTGATTTTCACTTTATGTTTAAAAACCTCGGTTTGTATACAAAAACCGCACGATATAACACTCGGTCACCGCTTTTCCGTGTGACGAGGCGCAGGGCGGAAACATTCTTTCGGATGACAATATGGGACAGTCTGAGGACTGCCTCTTTTGAGTTCCGCAGTCCGCAGTACCGTACAGTTTTTGGAAAGAAATAACGTATGCACAATGGATCTCGAATTGGATAGATTTATTTTTAAAACGGATAACTGTCTGGCGATTTAGAATACGAAATGTGAAGCATACAGTAATATGTATTCTATTTTCGCTTCTACGTTCAAATAATAAATAGACGCAAGACTGAGTGAAGAGTGAGTGAGTGTGTGATGTGTCGCGTCATGCACTGTGCGTTTTCGTATCTCCGCAGCTGCATACGGAATCCGCCGCTCCGCAAACCAGAGTATGCGAAGACAGTGCGATATCTGATTTAACGTCATGTTCGATACTGTATTGGTTGGATAATGAGCTAGCCGGTAAACGCATTTACGCAGCTGATGCTTAAGTTCAATTTTCCGTTTGGCAATACATTTTTCACATTTTTATTTTTAATATAGTGTATTTCTTACGAGATGTCTGCTTGTTTGCCCTAGCTTATAATGTAAAAAATGACATTTTTATTTTCAATTAGCTACCATACCAGTTAAATTTTTTTAATCTGATTTCATGTTTTTTTGGCGTAAGAGCATGTGTTTTGTATGCTAGTTTTTAGGAAATTTCTTAAAATTGTTATTGTGGACTAAAACGTGTTAATTATTTTTATATAATACGTATTTACACCGGAAAAACAAGTATTGTAAGCTATTATATTATTTCAAGCAAGGTGCTTTCCTATTAGTCACATTTAAATTTTATCAAGAATCAACACATCCCTTAATAATATTTTGTGTTTATTTAAACAACGTATTGTCGAAATTCGTAGTATTTCATAGTATTTATTATTTTACTGAATCTAAAAAAATATATTTTTACGTTTTCATGTTTTTACTTATTTTTTTTAAATCGCCTTTTATGTAAAATCATTGTAACCTAATTTAAAAATAAATAAAAAAATTTAAAAACCTGTCTTTTGTTTTCCTGATTCTTCCAGCAAAGGTTAGCCAGCGTTCGTACTAATGAAGCCTTAAAGCCAAATGCCACATGCCGTTCAACAGTCTCAACACTTGTAACTGATTTCTTGACAGTTGTTGTTGATATCGCTCCTAGTCTGTAATACAAAAATATAAATATTGTAAAGAACGCCAACGTGATGGTCAAAATACCACAACAAAATAATAAATACTGCCAAAAAACCTTGTTTTCTGTGCTTCTGGTGAATCGATCTTCACCAATGGCACTTTATTTGGTTCTTCAGCAATTTTCACTTCCTTGACTGGCTCAGATTTCTTTTCCACATCACGAGTTTTCTCCGAAGAAATACCCAGGATTTTCTGCAATTGTTCACTAAGGTCGAAATCTGTTGATAGGTTTTGACTTTTCTTCACCTCTTTCGGTGTATCAGGAGATTGTTTTTGTGATTCTACATCTTGTTGCGTTTCACTTAGTGGTGGGGATATTTCACTAGGTGAAGCTTTGACCTCTTTAGTTTCTGTTTTCGGTAAATGAATTTCTGTTGGTGGGTCAGGCGAACTATCTTGCGAATCTGTTCTTGAGTCTTGAGGTTCTAACTTCGGTTGTAAAGCAACGGGAATTACTTCTGATATTGTATTCATTGTAGCTGTTGGAGACTGTGCATCCATGATAAGTGGAGGCTCATTATCATCACCCATATCTATTTTATGTTCAAGACTTATGCGTCTTGTTGGTAAATGTATTCGGTCATCTCCTTTTGGCACTGAAGCACTTCTTTTAAACGCAACTTTAGTTAGATCATTATCAATTTTGACATTAGAGTTATTGACTGGGTTTACGTCTAACATATCAAGTTTGGATATAGGATCTATATTGTCAAATCTTTCGATGTAAGGTGGAATATCATTGCACTCAAAATATTGTTCACTGCTTTCTGATTCTGTACATTCAGAAGTAGTTTCATTACAAGACAACATGTTGTCTGCAGAATCGTTTTTACAGAGAGGATCTGAAAATATTAAAATGCAAAATAAAATGTTATTAGATGTTTTTTTAAGAGTACTTATAATACATCGCCTCTGTATCTGTGGTCTAGCCGTCCAGGTGTTGGACTTGACTTCATGAGGTCCTGGGTTCGTCTCCCAGGTCGGGCAAAAAATAATTTTTCAATTTCTTCAATTTTCTATTAAAAAAATCTTGTTCTGGATGGGATGTGTGCCCGGTTGGCAACAGGCTTGCTATGTGATAGTGTGATAGGACTTAGTGTTTTCAGCTACTCGTGTGTGCTGTGGCTGTGCCTCTGACTATCTATGGGCGTGAAGATACTTACTTTTTTTATTACAAAATATTTTACTAATATATGCTATTCAAAGATTACCTATCCGTTTTACTATCCCAATTATCCCATTTCCCAAACACTGCAGAGTTAAAATGCATTGGTGATTGGTAATTTAAGAATAAATTAGTACTTTTTCACTTATTGTAGCCCCAAAGATGTAAGAGCAAAATTGATTTGCATATTTCATAAAAAAAATCAAAATAAAACAAAACCAAGAAAAAAGTTCTATTGTTTTCATAAATTAGTTTTCCACCTTCTGGTCTGGGCTTCTTTGCAGAATAGACCATCTGCCTTCCTGTCAGGCAGCTTGTAAAAACCGAGCATAGGCTAATTGTCACCAGCACCGTGTGGATGACACTAGGTGGTAGAGTTTCGCAGCAACTCGCCCGGATTGGTACCACCGCCTTGCCTATTCCTGCCACCATAACATCAATGCTTGCCGTTGACGTATTTCGGTTCGGAGGGTAAGGTAGCCGGTAAACTTACTTTCGGTCGAGGCCTAACATCCCGGCCTCAGTTCGGCAACGCCCCAACGCATCTTTGGTATCTTTAGGCGGCATGAATTGGCTTAACATCCCGATCGCTGGTTGGCAACGCACCATTTCCACCTTTAGCCTCTCTAGGCGGCGTGAATTTCTTAACATCAGGAAATACATCTGCGTTTTTGCCTATCAATATTTAAAAAAAAAACTAGCACATATTACAATAATACAAACAGTCATTACTGGATGGCAATGTGCTCTGCAGCAGCTTTCCGTGACTGGCAACACCGTCTTACCTTTTTCTGCCAACATAATCAGGGTGCATGACATTACTATGTTCCAGTATAGAAGGCAGATTAGATGGTGGACTTACACATATGGCCTACTGCAAGATCCCATAGCAACTTACACATTATATATACAGTTACTAAAGGCAACGCTTATGACTTACAATCAAGAGACTTGCTCTCAAATCTTATAACATAAAAATGAAAACTAGTATATTGAAATTGTAAGGTATTTACTCTCTAGAGGGTAATTGTTAACTGCAGGCATCAGTTCATCATTACATAGCTGTTTACCCGTAGCTGCATACAGTTTGTTGATGGAAGAAAAGAAATTATTACTCTCTTTGCCCAGCTTATGTATTGCTTGAAGTAGAACTGAAAACAATATAATAATCAATAATAATTGTAACATATATAAATTTTAAAGAAAGAAAAAATTTCGCCCTAGACAGGATTTGAACCTGTAACCTTTTGTCTCAAGCTGACAAATGCTCAAACCATTTTAGCTACTGAGGATTCAAATCTGGCGGCAAAATTTCAATTCCTTTCTATACCGTTAACAGCAAGTGCTAAAAAAAAATGTGTTGAAAATTCATTAATTAATTTGAGAAATCATTATAGACAGAGATTAAAATTTTATAATATTTATGTTTCATAACTTTGATACATCTGAGATTAGTGACTTTTAGACAAACATGTGAACTTTTACATTATGGTTTTCATTTTAAGGGCATATTGCAAATTTACTAAGTTATAAGTAGTTGGACCTTTTGAAGAAATTGACAATACAATATTATATATTACTAGCTGACATTGTTCTGCTATATTTTTAATGTGATTTTAGTAAAAAAATTTGGAGTGAGCCATCCTCATCACTTAGGGGTATGAAAATTAGATGTTGGCTGATTTTCGAACCTACTCAATATGCTCACAAAATTTCATGAGAATTGGTCAAGCCGTCTCGGAGGAGTTCAATCACGCACACAGTGACATGAGAATTTTATATATCAGATTAATTAATTTATTCACAATACTTACAAGCACAATTGATAAACAAGGATGTGTCACTTTGCAAGCAATCCATATATGTATCCATACTAGATGCAGTAGCTATGATCTCCAACAAGAAGACAATTTCTTGTGGTTCTATTGTGTTAACATATTTGTCCACCGTTTTTAGAATGCAATCCGACTTACTCTTAAACTCATGTGCCATGAACTTTACAAAATTTACAGATACATTAATATCTTGAGATTCAGTTGACATGAGGATGCTATAAGCAAGGTTTAACACAAGCATTCTGCATTCTGGATCTAGTTTTGAGTATAACTTTTCTATATATGTGTTTTCAACTCCAATAAGATATTCTATAATAAGATGGGGGTATTCGGTGTTACCATTTAAATACATATAGCCTAGAGAATTAAGTAAGGTTGTGTCGTCGGGCAAAACATGTGGTTGTCCTAGTAAAATATTATACACAATCATTGCTGCTGCTGTTGCAATTTTCTCATTATGACCAACTAAACAATTTAATATTGTAGAGTCAAATTTATTCCAAATCATGATTTGATTAAAGGGATTGTTGACCACAAGATTGCCTAACGTCTGAATTAGAACAGTCATACATGATTCATATTTCTTCTGGATTTCTTCATTATTAAAGTCTACACTAGGATGTTGGTACTCTGTGGCAAGAATGTACATTGAGTCTAATATTGACAGTTCTTTGGAAATGTATGTCTGCATTTTCGTACCAGCTGCTGCACAAGAACGTACTAAGCGTAGGCATTGCTCAGCTACAGCTAAGGTGCTACGATTATATGATGCTTGTTCCACATCCAAACGCATTATGTGAAGAACTTCAGCGATAAGGCGAAGAGTATACTCTGATGCTTTCTTACTGTAAAAGGATTTACAGTTTACATTAAGAATTTCTGATGATACTACAACATAATTATTAAGTTCTAAGTCTTACGTACGGCCTTAATCGTCCAGTTTCTGCATCCCTAGAAAGTTGCGCTTCTAACCGCAGCATTTCCTCAACAGCCTCCCATTCCCCAGTTTCTAATTGGTTGTTAATAATTTTAGCATCTAGTAATATTTCTTCTGCAAACCAAACACTCTTGTCCCGCGACATTCTTAGAACGTATAAAACTAAAGAAAAATACAAAAATCAAATAGGTACCAAATTGCAAAATACTAATACTTGGTTAACTGGACTAAGGATTTATTAAAATAACAAACTTTTAAATGTATTTATGTAACCAGTCAAATTGTTAATAAATAAAATAATTAAAATTAATATTTAACCCTTTACCGCATACTGTATCAAAATATATGATACACAGGATACACTACAAGTCTCTACAAGTAGAGTATTGTAGTCTTTGACTACAAGTTTTTACAGATAAATAATTTTTAAGCCTACTGTACAACGTGTTGATGGCTGATGTCTGCACTATGACTGTATCCGAACAAAAAAATATATATGCAGGTTTTTATCTTGTCTGTGGCTTATTATTTCTGTCACTGAATCAAAGAATATAAATACTCTCTGAATATTTCAAACCGGCATTTCTGACAGTAAGTGCGGTTTGCGGATTGAAAATTCAATTATTGCTGTTTTTCACCTCTAGCTAATTTTTTTTTTGTGTTTTTCGAGTGAGTATAATGGATCCCAAGAAGTTTTACGGAAAAACATGTAAGTAATATCAAATCATTCTTGACGAAAACCGGTCTAGAACTTTGTATCTGAAATGATACTCCATGCAGGTTATTATCATAGGTTATTTCAAATATGATACTTCATGCATTTGAGTTTGTGCCCGTGCTCGGTCAGATATGAAACTACATGCATACATCATACAGAGTACCTAACTGAATGTTTTATAATTATTGACGATATGAAAGTAGAAAAATTGGATGACTTTGTATTTTCAATTTAATTACCACGCTATTGAATTAGGTTAAGTCCTGTAATAATAGTGATGTTTGTGTTACTTACTGTGTAGGTACATTCCATGCTTACTTACCTATTAAAATAATATGATTTTTAGTTGTTTTATTTATTTGGTTGTTTTATTTATTTTCAGGCCACCGGCACACACGAGGGCGTGATATTGCTTTAGATAGTGATGATGAGGACCTGACCGATGATGAAGATTATAGATTACCGCCCAAAGGCGTAACCATCGAAGACACAGACTCGGAGACCGATTTATCTGATAAAAGTGAAGATGAAGAGATTCTCACTCAAGATGCATTGGAGACAATATACTATCTCGAAGAAGATTTTGAACATGAAAGCTATGACTGACATTCTAGAAGCGTCAACTTTAACGGGTATAAGGGATGAAAACAGAAAAACACAGGGAAAGACAAAGAAAAAGGTAAAAAAAGATAAATTAACTTGGACTGACAACACAATTACTTATGACAGCGAGGATGTTGCATTTATGGGCTGTATTAATCTACCTGATAACATAATGAGCCTAGAGACACCGATATCTTTTTTCAAATATCTGTTTCCAACCAGTGCTATTCATCTCATACATGAACAGAGTAATCTGTATGCAGAGCAGTTGCAACCGGAAAAAGCAAATTCTATAACGAGTGACGATGTATCCAAATTTATAGGAGTTATCATGTATATGTCGGTTGTACATTTGCCATCTACGCGACACTATTGGAGTGAAGGTACTTACATCGAAAAAGTAGCTTCTCTCCTTACTTGTAATAACTTTGAAGAAATCAAACGGTTTTTGCATATTTTTGACAAAACAAAAGAACTTCCTAAAGCTGACCCAAATTGCGATCGAATGCAGAAATTAAGACCGCTTCTGGACATTCTAAGAGCACAATTATTAACAGTCCCTAAAGAAGAGTACCTAGCAATCGATGAGCAAATGATTCCCACAAAAGCCAAAACGTCTGGTTTTCGACAATACAATGCAAAGAAACCACACAAATGGGGATATATTAACTATGTTATGAGTGGCGCTTCGGGATTCAGTTACGACTTCGATATCTTCACAGGACAACACAAAACCGATGTACCACATAATTGTCCAAATTTTGGAGCCACTGGCAATGTGGTTACAAGATTACTAGCCACGGTGGAACAAAATTTGAACCACAAATTGTTTATTGATAATTTTTATACCAGCCTTCCGCTTATGGCACATCTGCATGGCATTGGAATTCTACCATTAGGTACAATTCAATTAAACAGAGCGAAAGACATTGATCTGCCAAGCAAAAAGGAATTACTGAAATATGAAAGAGGTCACTGCATTGAAAAATCCACGGAAACAAATGGAGTTCAAATAAGCGTGACTACATGGGTTGACAATAAAGTCGTTAATTTATGTTCTTCATATGTTGGAAAAGAACCCATGGCTCCTGTGAAACGATTTTCTAAAAAAGAAAAGCGAATAATTGAAGTTCCTCGGCCAAAATCTGTAGAAATATACAACAAATATATGGGCGGGTTGATTTATTAGACGCAATGTTGGGATTCTACAGAATAAAAATTAAGAGCAAAAAATGGTATCATCGCATATTCTTCCACATGGTCGATATGACATGTGTGAATAGCTGGCTGCTGTGGCGTCGTCGAAATAAACAAAAATCGAACAATGAAGTGTATATGCCGTTATTAGATTTTAAACTCTATATAGCTGATGTTTTGATGCGGGAAACGGGAGGAGTTTTTACTCCAACTACCCGAGGCCGAGGGCGCCCTGCTTTAGAACATACCGACATAAGAAAAAGGAAACGACGTATTGAACTGCCTCCGCAAGAAGTAGTATACGACGCGATTGGACATTGGCCTAACTGGGGAGACAAACGGCAGAGATGCAAAAATTGTACACGCCTATCTTATATTTACTGTAGTAAATGTGATTGTTTTTTTTGTTTAAACAAAGAACGTAATTGTTTTAAAGATTTTCATACGGTTTTGCATTAAATAGTCAAATGAAACAAAGCTTTTTTTTTTAAATAGTCAACTATACCTTGTTATTATAAATATATATATATATATAATATACGAAAACACCTTAACTGCATGTTGTATCATATATGACGTCGTATATATCGGTACCCCCGACTGCATGATGTATCAAATATGAGATTTTGAGTTTCGGGTCAATTATTTCGATTTCTAAAGATCAAAAAACAAAAACAGTTTTCTTTCTGGGCGTGCTATGGCACCGTAGAGTCATGTAAAATAAATTTGAGCCAAATCTAAAAATCCATGCGGTAAAGGGTTAAATAGAAGATCGAAATCGTAATCCACATCGTCAATTTTTAAAATCTCGATTCAAATTTCAGATCTCAGATTGTATTATAGTAATACGAGTAATACTAGGTTTCAGATTTTCAGACGTGCTAAAGAAAAGAAAAGGGCAGTGTTGTCAGCGTTGAAATTACGATTGCCGAGTTTGTTAGGAAAAAAATCCGTGTTTCTAAGTGAAAATAATATTTGATTTCCGTAGCAAAGAATTTTATTGAGAAAATATTTTTTTAATCAACATTTATCTATAATTATTCACCAAAACAAATTGTCTTAATCATACAATGTTTTTCTGCTTTCAACTTAACCACTTTCATTTTGAGACAATTCGTACTTTTTTTTTATCTCTTGATTTGAGTAACATATCCTCAGTTGGCACAAAGAACAATGCCCATCGTCCATACATTGAGAAACCTATGAAAATGATTTTTTATTTACAAGTTGTATACGAAGCACTACTATTGCTTTCAACGTAATATTGTTTACTTGAAATGAATATGAATTCATTTTGTCTTATTTAAGTTGAAAACAAAATCTAATGAGATTATATGTTTTTTGAGGTTACTTTAAAGTGTAAAGATGGTGCAAAGTAACATCTGTGTCTGTCAAATGTGTCAAACTAATCTCGCATGACACGACGCGACTGCACTGTCAAAATTATAAATCATTTTCACACAGAATATTTTTCTCTGTATTATGATTTTTAATTATAATTATTTTGGTATACAACTAAAAATAAGTATTTGTAGTTCAATTATTCATATTTTTACTTACAAATTACGTTTAAGCTTCTTTAACATATTACTAATCATTAATCACTATTATAAAAACGGTACCTGGGGGTCTACCATAAGCTCTTAAATCAGGAATGTTTTAATACTACATCGACTTTTCGTACCATGACGTCCCTAAACAACCTTGTTTTACGATAGTTTTACAATACTGCTAGATTGCAATTTTGTGACGTTTCATTCATTCAATTGGTACCATAACGTCAATTATGACAGCTAGCAGTAATGTTTTTATGTCATAATTAGCGATCTTGAAAAAGTTAATATTTGGTAGCGGATTAATATTGTTTGAGAAATTGCCATCTAAAAAACTTCGAAAATAAAACATAAAATGGTTATTGTGATAAGATTTTCGTTGATAAATGCTGGAATAGAGTACTAATCAAACATTAGTATCTGAAAATTGACGATGAGAATTTGGTGCAGGCCAGTTTTCTTTAAGAAGGAAAAACCTTAGACTATTTGTTTAAATTGTCATTTTTTTTGTACGAGTAGCTCAGGTTAGTAGTGGTAGAACGTAGTCTGGCAAAAAAATTCATTTTCATTTTACCTAACAAGTTACCTATGCAGTTCTTCACAATGTACAAAACTTTTTTTATGGTTTCATTTTTCGTGCACAATTATTTTTAGCTCAAATACAGAAATAAGTGATATATTCACGAAGAAATTAGTCTATCGTGTATTTTCTTATTGTTGTTATAGCGATAGCATCTATAACAAAGCTCAACAGGGTGTCACCGCTTTATCTAAAACCTTAGTATGACTTAATATGAAGACGAAAATTATTAACTAGAAAAGTGCATATCGAATAAAAACAAATCAATAGATTCTAATAACTAAGGAATCTTAGTCTGCCGGAAGGGGACGTATCTAAGTAAGTTTAATACTTGTCACTAGCTAATTATATTGTGAAAAACAATTGGAAGCCATTTTTATAAGAAAGAAGAAGAAGAATAAAAAAAAGAATGTAGCAGGTAATAGACAAAATTTACAAAAACCATTCGTTCATTGCGGTAATAAAACAAGACTGATTTATAAGCTCATGGTACGAACTAAAGTAATGATATTTTATGACAGAAGTAAAACTTTCCTTTTACAAGACTGTTTTGTTAAAGCTTATGGTAGGCCCCCTGAACATTTCAAACACTTTAACCACAGATAATTACAGCTGTTGTTTAATGTGCCATTTTATGTCATTTTAAATGTGTTTTTCAAGACTTTCAAATTAAAAACATCCAGTTATAAACTTAGTAAAACAAAAGTAATGAGTGATTTTATGATAACAAAAAATCAGCAATTTTTTGAGATACCTCATTTCATTATTCACGTTAACTATTTCTCAGGTCAATTATGGGCATTGTTCTTTCCTGCAATCACTCCTTCCATGATTACTGACGCATTTCTTCGTTAAAAATAGCCCGTTTATTGTAGATGTGATTACTGAACAGTCCTACTAAACGACGACGAAGAAACACAAACGTTGTATTAATTAATGAAAGTAGCGTGCGCCAATCATAACAAAGCTAAGTATTTATAAATCGTTTTTAGGGGATTCCCCTTGTTTGTTCGGATACACTAACACGCGATGGAGTTTTCGGCTTGGGCCGGTAGGACATTCTGAATTTCCGTAGATTATGCTACGGAAATGGTTTCGATGTCGTAGACCGTAGAATTTTAGTAATTCAAGCAAAATTTCCGTAGAACACGGCAATTTCCGTAGCAATGGCAACCCTGGAAAAGGGAAAGATTTTTTTGTTGTGATTATTGACATTGACAGTTGACACTAGAGTCTAGACACTAAGGTTTATTATTTTTTTTAATTCGTCCACAGCGGTTGGCTAAGACCAAAGGCCATGTGGCCTTTTTAACAGTCGACAAGTATTTTAATATTATCATTTATTATAATAATTTTTCAGGTTAATTTTTCTTCCGTAAAAATAAATTCTTTTCAACAGTCACAAGTCATTTTAGGTCATAAGTCGTAAGTCATGGGTCATAAGTTACAAACTAATTCCTACCTAAAATAACCAATTTTACCCTGTCTTTCTTTTGGTCTAATGGTTTGGTGTTACCAAATTCAATAATTACGAAAAAAATACGACAAACTTCTTTCACGAACTTGAGAAGGGCTTCTCAAGCCCTTTCAAGAGTTTTTACTCTTCAAGTTTTTTGTTTATTTCTGAGACGGACTAAGACCTTTAGGCCTTTCACACATCTTCAGTATCAATAAATTCATTTTAATATATATAGCCTCTGTGGTCTAGCGGTTCAGTTGTAAGACTTGACTGCATGGGGTCCGGGTTTGAATCCCGGGTCGGACAACAAAAAGAAAATTGGGGTTTTCCAATTTTCTAATAAAAAATAATGTTGCTAGGGATAGAATATGTGCCCAGTTGGCAATAGGCTTGCCACCTATCACATTGTGGGTCTTAGTATCTTCGGCTAGTCGTGGGTCCCCTGGGGGGTTAGAATGAACCACCGTCGTCTTGAAACGAACGTTCGTTTCGGGCCGCTTATAAATGTCAAACTCAAAAAGCGTAGAACGTTCGTGCCAAATAAAACGTGACGTCGGCGATAGACGTTAGACGTCTGACAATTGACAAATAACAAATTTGATATTGACGTGTTTTAAGTCGTGTCGTCATAGACAAAATTTTTATTTTTCATACAAATTCGGTCATTACCCTTCGTTTACACGATATCGCTTCAAGTTATGATTGTTCTAGCTTTATAAAAAACGATAACGTTTTGAAACGAAACGCATTGTCAAAGCGAAACGACGCGATCGCGCCGAGACGAAAGTGCACATTCTAACCCCCCTGGTTATGCCTCCTTCTTCGGGGATATTGGCGTGAAGATAATGTTTTTAAGCTGATTATTAGAATTTTTTTCAACATCAGCAATCCGCATCAGCCTCCACATTAATCGATGATGATCTTATTTATGAAATTCAGGCCGTGACATGTCCGTTGAATGAGTGGCTTTCGTTCATCGACGGAAATTTTTGACCAATCAAAGTTCATAATTTCAAAACGAGGTTTTGAGACTAAAAGCTAGACTCGCTTTGCATAATTCTGTGCTAATCCAAACGTTATTTTATGGAAGCGAGAGTTGGGTGTGTCAGGAAAAGCATTAAAGTAGGATAAATGCTGTCGAAATGAGAGCGCTTGGTACGGAAAATCTGTGGTGCAAAGCTCTCTGACCGCATTCGTAACAGTGAGATCCGAGAAAGAGTGGGATTGAAAGAAAGTGTTGGTGTTAAAATGCAAAAGGGCATGCTCCGCTGGATCGGTCATGTGGAAACAATCACAGATGAAAGATTGACAAAGTTGAGATAAAATGCCATTGTGGATGGATGTAGGTACCTGGAGAGACCAAGGTTGACATTCCACGATCGGATCACTCGGATATTATTTGAGGGTGGTGTCAAGAGTCTCCGAAACCAGCGTGTTTTTATGAAAAGGATAATTAACGTGAAGGAAGCCAGACAGGTTTGTCAAGTTCGGGAGGTCTGGCCCTCGATAGTCTCTGGCCTTTAAAACAGAGATGTATCATTCGGTCATAACTCACAGGCTATGGACAGTGAATGTTCCGGACCGTTCGCTGGACGAGTGATTATAGTGAAGGAAAGAATAGTGTTGCCAAAATGTTACTTTTGTACAATTAATGTCATTTTTGACCCTCTCATGCTCCCTCCATGTTACATTACCCAAAATGTTTAAAACAATTTAAAAAATAATTAAATATTTTGCAATACAAAAAATGTCTCAAAACGATTCAAAATTAAGAAAAATTTCATTTGCAATGTCGGTGCTCTCGATTTTTTGACCTTACTCTCATAGTAAGGCGTATTTCACGACCTTCAACAAAATTTCAACTGGTTTTTCTTAGACTAACAAATATTACGTATTTAGAGCACATAGTCATAAGTCGTAAGTCATGGGTCATAAGTTACAAACTAATTCCTACCTAAAATAACCAATTTTACTCATAATTATTTTTTTACTTATTACTGTCTTTCTTTTGGTCTAATGGTTTGGTTTTACCAAAAAAATTGTTTTTGGACATCAATAACTCCAGTTGGCCCGACGGCATCCCTCCGATCGTTTTCAACCTCATCTTTTCATCTGTTATACTCATTAGGTGTTAAGCTCAGACAGTGAGAGACTGTTTATTGGATCTGATCCCAAAAAAAATAGCAGGCAAAAAAAATAGATCTCTGCAATTATCCACTCACAGTTATAACTCCTTTGATCTCGAAAATTTTGAAATAATAACTGACCGCCATCTCTTATGACTTCACAACGGGTTACGTCGCGATCGCTCATTTGGTGATCTTCTAATTTACTTGTCACACCAACGGGAATGAGTAGAAAAAAGCAAGTGGAAGGCGTTGGCTGTTAATTTAAGGTTAACAACCAACCTTTTGAATTTGTGATTTTAGTTGGTTGGGTTTCTATAGAGAAGAGAAGCTTCCAAAGAAGCTCCTTTTGCCACTACCCTCAAAATTATAACCTGTTAAGTCACAAAATTTTTGGCAGGTTGGATCTTTAAGGTCGCTTTTGACAGTGCGTGTTTAGAACCTTTTCGTTAGTCGTTTCCTGTCAAACGGCCTCCTTTGTCGTATCGCTTAAATTAGGGGAAGTTTCCCTTACCAATACAGTCAGTATCGGTACAATTGACATTAATATATCGAGTTATGTTCAGTTTGTCCTAATCTCGAAGAAAGACTAAAACATCTGAAAACTCATCGCTTTTAACTCAGTAGGACAAGAAAATACTTTGATAGGACCCAATCTTTGCGACTTAATAAATCGCAAATTTGGTCAAACGTCTTATCTCTGGGCAGATATTTTCTTTTCGGCGCATCCAACATAAAGTGTCTCCAACAGTTGATGACAGGGCCAGAGGATCAGCTGACTTACCAGTTACCTTGATATTTTTGAATAGCGTGGGGATATTGGTTCACTTAGTGTTTTCTACATCATGTGACACGGGGAAAGCTACAATGAAATATTTGGTTAATTCCCCGGCATTAAGTTTAACCGTCTAAGATCGTGCCAGGGAATAAAATGACGTGCCTGCCTTCTTGATACATGGCGATCCCCTACCATGAGATTCATCATTTTATAAAGACATTTTCTATCCTTTTTATACAAGAGTAGGCACACGAGCGAGTGGTCACCTGATTGAAAGTGATCACCATCACCCAAAGACATCCGCATTTCTTATCTGATCCGATTATCACAGATGATTTGCTACCAGATACAACTAGCGATTTTTTCAAAGTGATACCTCCGACTTCAGAAAATGAAACAAGAGTGTACCTATTCATTTCTGAAAGGTCGGCAATACATCTGAGGTACATCTGATGTTGTGGATGCTTGAGTGTGGTGGTGATCTATTACCGTCAGTCCTCAGTGAAACATTTTCCACTTCTAAAATGTAAGTTAAAAAAGATCCTCTAGTCTTGTACATAGCTTTAGGATATTTTTTTAGATTTTTTGTGACTATATTATCTAGTATTTTATATCACTGTTCTTTTTTAAATGTAAATATCGTACTATTACATTTTTAAAAATTTTCATTTTAGCTTAAATCTTCGTGGTATCGCTTGATGGTCTGTTGTTACATTTGTGTAATATTTAACTATTTGTTACTGGCATCACTAAAAGAAACAAGCCTGTGAGCGCTAGCGAGATAGGTATTTGTGCGTGAAATTGTTGTATTTTTTATTATGAACAAGTGCATTTTTTCATAATAATTACATTACCCGGCATACGTTTATATGTTCTTTTTGTGTTTAAAGTGTCAATACAGTTATGTGTAAAGTAAAAAAATTGGTGTATCAAATATAATAGGAAGTGATTGTCTTGAGGTGGATCGTGGATCCAGATTTTGTTTCTATGTGTGCAATAATGGACCGAATACCTGCTAACATCATTGGAATTTAAAGCACTCGGTGAGTCATCAACGTTTTGGTATACGATATGCATTTTATTTAGTCTTAAAACTCTTCAGAAATGCTAACACGACTCAAAAGTATGTAATCCAGGTTGCGCCTCCTTCGAAAGATATGTTTAAATATATGTTAATCCTTTCTTATGTTACTTGTGCTTGACGTAGTATCTAACGTAAACATTAAGAATATCATTCAAAAATACTTCGACTTTGGCTCTCGGCCAAGAAATCTTCCGATTCTAAATACCCTAACAGGTTGTTGCCTCCGCAACTTGCTTTGTAATTATTAAATCCTCGTCTCATTGACTTAAAAATGCTATCTGTATTCTAATAACTAAGATTTTTATTTGAGTATTTTCAATTCTTACCTTATATTTTCTTAACATTATTTACCTTTCTAATTATTTAAAAACTCCTGCAAATTGTGCTTCATTGTTTGTTACACTGCCCACAGGTGGGAAATTTGAAGTGTGACCACAAATTGAATATCTGTCCCAGCCTTTTGAATTCCAAATGTAATCAAAATAAGCCAAATCTATTCAAGGTGTTTCTACCTACAGTCTTTTGCATAGTAGAAGTATGATTTAGCAGGGTAGCAGTTCCTATTGAAGGATGAAAATTTATCATTACTTGAATTTTGAATATCATTACTTGAATCAATTAATGTTATATTTTAGTTATTGTCTATAAACATATTACCTACATCAACTTATTCATCTTAGTTGTAATTAGTCAGAATGTATTTCTTACCATAAGATCCTAACGTTGCTAGTGTGTACAAGTTATACCCATAGTATTTATATTTGTTACTCTCCTTGTTACCTATTGTACAATCTACTATTTGCTACTACCATTATACTTATACAATTAAAGCCTGTCTAACCTTTAAATTTTGTAGCAATTTAATTAAGATAAATTAATGTTCAAAATAAAAATTTAATTAGATATTTTTATTTTACTGTGCTTAAGATAAATTTTAAAGAATAAAACATACAAAATCAAAAAATGTACCCAGTTAATATAACAGGAATTACATATTCTTCTACAGGATTTGAGTCCTTAGTAGCTTATGGGATTAGAGCTTTTGTCAAGAAGAAACGGGTGAAACATTAAAATTCCATATACAGTTGTTTTTTAATTTATATGAAGTGAATCTTCAGTTGCGCGGAAAGGCCCGGGAATCTACCGCGACTATCTCCCAAGAAAACCGCCATAATGATGATGAACAGTTCCATGATAAAGATAAGTGCGACGTCATGCCACCCGACTGACCATCGGCGCCAGTCCGGTTCCGGGTCGGCTGGTGTGAAGTTGGCTACCGGCTGTGGGCGGGCGAACCCGCAGGCTCCCTACAGAAATTGGGTTACTGACGGGCAAATACCTCCTCGTGCTTATAGTATGTCAGTCAAGGACAGGGCTCTAAATATAGGAACCTGGAATGTCCGGGGTATGAATCAGCGGGGTAAGCTGGAAATTATTGTGGAAGAAATGAAACGATATGGCCTGGATGTGCTAGGACTAAGTGAAATGCATCTAAAAGATAATGGCCACCAAATTACATCTAACGGATGCATGAGGATCAATGCTGGTTGCCCTGAAAATAGTTTCAGTGGCGTGGGTTTCTTAGTCACAAAGGACAACACCATTAGTGACCGAATAGCCACGATCAAAATATCTGCTCACCCCCACCCAATCCACTTTATACAAGTTTATGCACCGACCTCATCCGCACCTGACGAGGTAATTGAACAGTTTTATAGGGAACTAAGCTCAACATATCAGGCCATACCCAGTTAAGAGCCTACAGTCCTCTTGGGAGACTTGAACGCGAAAATTGGTTCCACCGTGCGAGATGACCACCTACGGGAAGTTGTCGGTAAATGGGGCCTGGGCGTACGCAATCCTAGAGGCGAGTTGC
>NJDD01011233.1:0-21819 GCA_002245505.1 Calephelis nemesis
CTATAGAAAAGAGAAAAACACACGTGTGTAACCCGAAAGGCAGAATCTTCCTCCTTTGGGTAATTCATCGATAAAATTCTTCAATGTTATTTGACATCCAGGTTGCAAATACAACCAGTAGATGGCGCTGTGTTCTGTCGGCAACATACATCGTGACACAAGATTTTTATATATATAAGATTTCATAACCGTGCGAAGCCGGTACGGGCCGCTAGTACTATAATAAATATTTACAATTTCACATCTTGTGATGTCACAACTTGTCTTTTACATGATAGTGTTATTCAGATTGATCAATTATAATCTATTATGTTAAACTTAAATCGTCGCGTACTATAAGCATTTTTAATTATTTATACGGGATACTCACAATGTATTTTTATTCTATTTGGATAAAAATTAATTGTATTTGTATAAATAATAAAAATGTTAGACTATATTCTAATATATAAACATTAATTGTTACATGGGGCACTAAGGGAATTACATTTCAAACATTTTAGAGCCCACATTACATAATTTATTGTACTATAGATATTAAATATATCTAAAATATCAACATGTCTTATCAATATTATACAGTTGCGTATAGAGCCAACCTCCGCAATATGTTTGTCCTTAGAAAGAATAAACGGCGTTACAATCATCTGGGGGCAGGCATTTGTGCATTTCTAAGTCTGGATGTGTTTATTAAATTTATACTGGTATCTATCTAGTTATGCATTTACAAGTAATAGTATCATAAACTAGCGCCCATAACACAAGCATGTAATTTGCTTAGTTTACGGTTAGATTCAATTTGTGTCATTTGAACAGGGATATTTAATTATTTATTTATGAGCTACAGTATTATAAAAATGTGGCGTCTTACGTTATATGATGTATGTTAAACTGTTCTTTCAAAGTAGGCGTGAAGAGATTCAGAGCAGTATTCTTATTTTCAGTGTGAGATTCTGAACATATGAATACAATAGGAGATTTTGCTCTTAGCTTGTATTGCCTGCAACAAAAAAAATGTGTTTGTATTTGTACCCGAGTAAGAAGTAAAACTTTTTTCATTTTTTTTGGAACGTAACAGGAAAGAAGTTTCACTTCAAAAAAAGCAAAAGCATTACCGGCCGCTTAAACAAAAATCACGAAGAACACAGTATGAAATTCTGCTATAAAAGTGTTTTTGAGAAGCAGAACTAGATAATTTTTTTTATTCAAAATAAGTATCCAAGTACATTTTTTGAAAGCTAATAATGTCTTAGTTAATAATAACATAACATAAATTATAAAAAATTGCATATATTATACGTAATAATTTGACAGCAAATTAAAAAAAACACTTCAAATAGATTTATATATAGATATATAGATTTTTAACCAATGATATCATTCTAATCATTATAAAACATCTAAACTTTGCAAACAATTCAAAAATTATATTGAACACCTCCACAGGCTTTTTTCAATTTTTTTATGTGTATAAAATATAAATTCGTCCATGTCCCTAAAAAACTAAATGATACCTTTTTAACCAAGTTTTGACATTAGAATCAGATATTATCGCCGATTAAAATAGATAACGTTAATTCTACGAAATTTTTACACGCGTGCGTGCGAAGCCGGGACGGTCTGCTAGTTATAAAATAAATTTACAGACACCGACCTCGTTAGTGATAAGAAAGCAGGAATGATTAATATTCATCGATGGTAAATAAACATCGATGCTTAGCAAAAAAACATCAATGACAATTATTTTGAGGCATGAGATGTACTATTTAGATGACCTGGGCCCTACCATGAAGGTTATAGCAGTATTATTTTCATATTGCTAAATGTCCACATAAATAACTAACATTATGGCATAAGAGTAATATGCCTTCTCTTAACATGCGCTTTCTAAAAGATTAAAAAATACTGTCAACTTTAGTCTTCTACGCTTGCTTGACTTTTGTTATTTGTTTATATTCTTTATTTATTCAGTCTGAGCTATAGCAGAACTGATATGGATAGGAGTAATATAAAATGTTAGAACTGATAACTTTTCAATTATACTTTTTTTAATATCAATATGTAAAAATTCATGTTCATGCCAAAAGACATCACTGTTTTCGGACATAGCAATATTTTTCAATTGATTTTTACCACCGTTACATCGATTCTTAACACACAATGTTAAAATCAATGTTTTTCTAATATCGATCATCCCTATGTAAAAAGGTAGGTCACAACGGTCAATTCGATCGGCGCCTGTGTGTGTGTGTGTGTGTGTGTGTGTCCATTTAAGAAGATCATCGAAATACATAATGTAAAATTATAAACCAATCGATTCAGCTGTTTCGAAGGTATGTGAAACTAGCTGTTGCTCGCCGGCATTTCCCGCATGATGAATGGTCCCACAGAAACATGTTTTTCGATCGATTGATAAAACCTATACTTTGTGTTAATTCAAGTTACCCTGTATGTGTGTGTTTAGCTTTATTATTAGTACAGATAAGTTCCATTACCCGAGCGAAGATGGGCCGGGTCATTAGTGAAATATACTTGTAAATTTCAGCAGCGATGTGTCCACTTCTGATAATTTTCTAGTTTAGGTAGGTAGGTATTTTGTTTAGATTGAAATTTTTAACTTCGCAATTTTATTGTTGTTTGACATCAATCATTCAAAAAGTAATCTAAAGGTATTGAAACAGACTTGAACATGAAATTATTTATTTGGATTAGAGTTAAGATAAAAATATGGATGGCATGGTCCGAATATGGTCACTATTTTTTTTCATTCATTCATTAGCTTTTAATTTTAAATGTATACAAATAGTATATTGCAACAAGGTGAAACCATTTTTCAAATCATTTCAGCAGCTTCGTAGTTTTTTCAATACAAACAATCAAATCTTACCTCTTCATGATTTTTAGCAATTAAAATTAACCTAAAAATAGATTTCTTGCTGTAGGTAATTAAATTAATACTTTGATTAACTAGCCATTTAAATAAAAAATAAGTTAAATCCTGTCTTTTATCACTACATAGTTTAAAACAAAGTCGCTTCCTTTGTCCCTTTTTATACTTAAATCTTTAAAACTACGCAATGGATATTGATGCGGTTGTTTTAATAGATAAAGATATTGAACAGAAAGGTTAGTTGAAAAATATATTAGTATTAGTAACTAGAAATACCTCTGCCCTAACTGTACTATACATTCACAATTTTTGGCTTAACTGTTTGTTTGATCTAAAAGTAATTAGTATATTCAAAAGGCCCATTTAATTTAAAAAAGGGCATTCAAAAATTAAAATGTTAATATGTCATCTCAGTCATTCATTTCGAAGAAATTTACATAACATTTATGTAGCCGTCATTTTTGTTGTAAAGTACACTTACATGATTCATAAATATAACTGAGAAGATTAATGTTTCAATGAATTCAAAATATTAACAAAATGGTTACATACTGCAATACATCAGTAAATTCTGTAGGAGTTCTTAGAAAAATATTAGGAAAATCTTCCACCAGTACCAGTTTACAACTGTTATTATCCAATAGAGATGTATAATTTGCCGAGTTAATCAGGAATTCCAAAAACTTTTTTGTTTGAGATTCCTTAAACTCATAATTTCCTGAAAAAGATATTGAAATATTATATATGAGGGTGTATAGCTTCCATCATTTCTAACTGATTTGATTATAAATGCCCTATTCTAAAATAACCGTTTTCGAGATATTTGAATTCGTTTTTTTTTTTTTTCATAAAATTTGCCAGTTTTTCGGCTATTATATTAGAAAAAAGTTAATTAAAAATCGGAAAGTTTGTTTTTCTTTGAAGGCACTTGTTTTGCAAATATGTTTATAAATATAAAAATCTAGGATTTTATGAGAATTCATTATAAAACTTAAGATTTAAAAGCTACGGTTGGTCCTTGTCTTGTGTCTATTGTCCGCTAACTTCGACAACTTACGATTTATACAGGTTTGTAAATTAATGTACAAAAACGCCATTTTGTTTGGTTTTGTTTGTTTGCTCATGTGATTCGTCCTTGGTGGTTGCGATAGTGGTTTGTTTTCTATTTCTTACTCGGCTTGTCTGTGTTTTTGGACTGTTCTCTGACTGAAACTAAACTTTGATTTGTGCTTGTGATACGGAACTGTTACGATGACGACCTAGACAAATGAGAGAATATGCTGATATGTTGATTTACTGCGGATACTGCAATTGTATGTCCGCAAAAGCCCGTAACGAATACATATCACGCTATCCCGGTCGGCGAGTGCGGATGTGAGCGTGTTTGTCGAAGTTTATCGAAGAGTTAGAGAAACTGACTCTGTTTCAAGAAGACGTTCAGATTTAAGAAGAACAATTGAGATGGATGATGACAAAAACCCAAACAATGAGATAGTGAAAGGATTTCGATTATGCCATTGGATCCAACTACTTCCACTAAAATTGTTGCATGGATCTGGTATAGTTACAATTGGACTCCGTAAAAGAATTGAAAACAAGTAAAGATGTTTTGTTTTAATTGATAAGATTAATAAATGTTATTTTGTACTCCATCATTGTTTTTTTTTTGCTTTCTATGGTCAAGGGACAAGTCAGAATCATAATTTTTATCCTCCCCATTTATAGACTATAAACCTAATGTTTTTTAATTAATTCTTATAAAATCCTTAATTGTTATAACTCTTCTACTTTTTCTTTTATGGCTTTTACAAGTACCATGAGTAGTTTGATTTCGCCAATTGTTATAACTGATAAGATATATGATAAAACATAGATATTATTAAAGGTATCAGCAAAACATGTGCCATAATGATTTTTTAAATAAAAATAACTTTCAAATTTTTAAACTACTTTTTTCCATTTAGACCGTCGTCAACGACATTTTTAAAAAAGTTCTCAACACAGCTCTCATAGAAAAATTGTTATTTAGATTTAACTAATAATTGAACAGTTCACCAATCTGAAAGCAAATGTGTTTTTTTAAGTTTTTTGATACACAAATACAGAGAAACTAGAAATTGCAAAAAAACAACAGGAAACAGTGTTACTAAAATCAAATTACCAGATTCTGTTGGATATTCTATATCCAAAGGTGTAATCCATTCGGTGACCTTTATTTTCAGGTTAGTAGCTATAGTGTACACAGTAGCAGTTTTTCCAGCACCAACAGGACCCGATAAAAGAAGTATATTGCTTTGATTTGACCTACATACACTTTTTATCCATTCTTCTACTTCCTGCACCTTCTTATTATGTACTGCTAAATCTTCCACATTTACTGGATTAAAATTTTTCATCCAATTTTTAGCATCCACATTAAGAGATTTTTTAATATTACGGGTAGTTTTTTGCTTCTAAAAGAACAAAATATTAGCAATTAAGTTTAATTAAGCAAATTAATTAAGTAGCGATATTATGTGTAAAAACTTATGCAATAAGAAAACTACAAAAAACAATACACCCTTCTATTTTATAGCTTTGTTTAAATAATTCAAAAAATAATCTCAAGGCATTACAATCTTAAATATGAAATTATTAGTGATCTTATGCAGTGAAGATTTAGGAAATTTCAAAGAACAACATTAAGGATTTTGGGATGAAAATATGTTAGGGGATTACTGTTTGTCCATCATAAGAGAAACAAATTCAAATAACTATAAAAAAAAAGGAAAAAATTATTCATTTTTAATTAATTTTTGTATTAATTCTAAAAATATGTATTTCTCATTAACTTTTTTTTAAACCAGATGTTTATAACATATTTTTTCGGGATAATTCTACCTAAATACAAAATAAAATAACAACTTTCAGCTGGGGTATGAAAACTGTGTAAACTAGTGGAATATTTAGTCATAAATTTTTTTGTAGATATTAATAAGGCTGTTAAACATTGTACAACATTTTTTGTTCTATCTGTAACGGTATACACAGTGCACACAATGAGACATTTTATAACTTACTTTTTTACACCTTGGGTTACATTATTGAAGATTTAGTAGGGATCTCTAATTTTCTAATTTTCTCTAATCTCTAAATCGCCTCTGTGGTCTAGCGGTCCGGGTGTTGGACTTGACTGCACGAGGTCCCGGGTTCGAATCCCGGGTCGGCCAACCCAAAATTGGATTTTTCCAATTTTCTAATAAAAAATGTTGGTCGGGATTGGAAATGTGCCCGGTTGGCGATAGGCTTGCCACCTATCACATTGTGGGACTTAGTGTCTTCGGCTAGTCGTGGGTGCCCTGGTTGTGCCTCTGCCTACCTCTTCGGGGATATGGGCGTGAAGATACTTTACTTTTACTTTTTTATCTCTAATTTTTTCTTGTTAGAAGTACAGCCCATGTTCATCAGGGTCAATACAGGCTTCTAATGGTGTAAAAAATGTTCAAATCGGTTTAGTCGTTTTGGAGTCTTAATACAAACAAACAAATAATCAAATCTTTTCTCATTATTAATAGTATAGATTATTATACTACAAAAAACACTTAAACCACTAGCAAAAACACTAATTATGGTAACAGAACAGCTAACACCTCAGGTACCAGTATTGAACCAAGGACATTCTTACAGGTTTCTAAAAATACTATTATTTCAAGCCTTGCTACAATTTACTATCAACCAATTTCGATAATCTATCTAATATAAGAGACTACTTCAAATCCAGCAACCAGTCAACCAGTGTTAACTAGCAATTAGAACTGAAACTTCCCCATTTGTTGGATCAGGTATTCTGAATAGATTATTTGCCTTCCCGCCAGGCAGCTTTTATGTAAGTATGGGATTATTTTTTGTATGGGAGTAATCTACCGACTTACCTACTCCTGCTACCTTATAGATAGTGTCATGTTCCGTTCCGGTTATCTCTAACCATCAGGAGAGCCGTCTGCTTGTTCTCTATCTTTATACATAAAACAAAATAACTTTATTGGCAACAAAACTGGTGATTAAAATAATCTCTAACCACAGAAAGATTATTGAAATTTGCCATAAGCCCATTTTTCTCCAATAATAATTCAATAGAATATTTACCGACCTCCTTTTCGGGCTTTCCATCCTGTTGGACTACCTTCTGCTGTTTTAATGTTTCATTATTTTCAAATTCAAACAATGGTTTAAACCAACTTTTTTCCTGAAAAATACAGATTTAAATTATATTTTCATGCTAAGCAAATATTAAAAATCATAAATTAACTGAATGTTTTTACTTTTTGAACTTTTGACATGTTTGAAGTTTATGATTTGAGAGTATAGGCTTGTCGAGTTTGTCGAATAAATATCGATATTTTCTTTTCGATAGATCGATATTTTTGATCGATATCAAATATCCAATAACAAAATTATGGTTTAAACAGTCCTACGTGTCAGAACTTGCAGTGCGTTACCGTGCAAATTATTTTGTCATTTTTGTAAAAGTGATTTCTACTGATGAGATTATGTCATTTATTTATTTTTATTTTTAACGGTTAAATAAATTACTACATATTATGTAAATAAACAAATATATTTTAGTGATTTATAACACTGAAAAAAGATACAGACAAGTTTACCTGTGTGGAGACTGGAACGTTACTTCTATTTTGTTTAGTTACGTATATGCGGACCAACAGAGTTACAAAACGGAATTATTAGGGCTAATTCTCATCATAGTTAGTTTCTAGAATCCTTAACTACGCTTTGTACTTGACATTTTACTCATGGTGTTCTGGCACTATTTTATTGCGCTATCTGCCTTGCAAATATTTTATATTAAAACTATTTACTTATTATTTCGGATAAACGAACACCATGAATCACTATTTTTTGAAACATGCTTTTCTGACAATGTCTTAACTATCCTCAGAATGCTTTTTTTGATGACGTGATAGAACTTGACGAAAAAAATGATTGTCCTACAAAAATACTAACTTGATACTAAGAGTAACGACTCTTTTTCAATTATCGCTGGAATTAAAAGAAAAAATATATCTGGTGATGGGTTGACAAAAAAAGTTGATGTGTTTATGCCTTTGAGCATGCCATCTTTGGCCGAAAATATTGCCATGCCATTTGCTAGCACTAGCAAACATTCTTAGTATGAAAGCACAGCTCCGTATCCTAATTTACCAAAAAACGTCGATAACTAAGTTATTTTTCTCATGTCGTTTGTGTAATGAGTACAAACTTTTGATATTATGTAAAAACCATATTTGCAAAGAATGTAGTGGACACCAAACACATTTTGATTACATTTGTAATAAATATTTTGAATGAAATAGTCCAAGTATCAGTATCACCTAATTTAACTATTAACTTGATTTTAATTATTTTCTTTTTGATCTCAAACGTATGTAGTAATAAGGAATGGTGAACGAAGCTTTATAAATTCCGGTATATTACTGGACCATTCCACTTCGTTACTTTCTTATGTTTTTTACATTAAACAATAAATATATTTTATTGAAATTTTAATTATTTTCTTTTTGATCTCAAACGTATGTAGTAATAAGGAATGGTGAACGAAGCTTTATAAATTCCGGTATATTACTGGACCATTCCACTTCGTTACTGTCTTATGTTTTTTACATTAAACAATAAATATATTTTATTGAAATTTTATGCTACGATCCAAAATTCTTTCATTTTAATGTAAAACCAATTAAAATTAGTTATTTAAATAATATTGCGAGCCACAAAGCAGTTCCAGTGCTTCATATCTTAAAAATATCAAGGCGGTTTTGCTTAAAAGCAACAAAATGGAAGTGTTTGACCATATAACTTTATTATATTATGTGCTAGAATTATAGAAATATGCAAAATAATAATAAGGATACTGATATTTTCATAATAAAGTAAATTTGACTAAAAAAGATCATTGTTTAATTAATAAAATTGATTTTAAGTTGTTACAAAATGGAACCCAAAACCTCTGTACTCTAACGAAAAAGTATTTATTTTCTCTGAAAGAAGTATTCCTATGAATCAACTGTTAAGAATTTCTTGCATTTTAAGTAATTGGGCATCTATGTCATTTTTATTTAAAATATTGTAAATATTTATTTTATGGTAGTCCACTTTGTAACCGGGACGTTTTTCTACGAAAACGCCCAAGTATTAAAATTGTAGAACTATGTATCTACTTACTAGTTAACACTATACACCTGGTGTACCTATATTATTATTCTATGATACTGTATTTCGGCTCACTGTCAGTGTTCTATGTGGGGTAGCGGTATGACAGCCGAATTGGTAACGTGATGATATGGGTTCGAATTTCTCAATGTTATGTTTATTGTAATATCAATAAAGAGTTTTTTAAATGTTTCCCGCATATTCCATTTTATCAAAGTAAAATCGTCTGTAACAATGCAGGAAGTTCTGAATTAGACTATGACGTCTTTTACATATATATAATTTTTAGAAATGTACCTATGCATTGTTAAGTGTAACTCGAAAACTACACGTAGGATGCTGATAAAATTTATGTAGGACCATTTCAGAAACATTTGCTATATTTTGAAAAAAGAATTATCAAATTGTAGTGTGGTACCTACCCAATGAAATAGTTAGTGTCGGTTTTTGCAGTTGTGCGCCAAAATAAGAGGCAACTTAGCCTACAGATACCTTAGGTATAATGGGTGCGTCGATGTCCTGTGGCCGGGATATTAGACCTATTGTGCAAGCTCACCAGCTACTCTAACTTTCGAATTCTAATCGGAAATGAAAGTCATTATGCCAGCAGGAATAGTAAGGCGGTGGATCACTAACATAATCACTACCCGGACAAGTTTCTCCTTAGCACTGTAATACCTGTGAGCTTGTTAATAGTTACCAATAGTTGTAATCTGCACTCGTCTTTTACAATTATTGTGGATTGGTTCGCATACCTACATTAAAACGTAGTGATTATATTCTTTTTGACCTACATGTCTAAAAAAGCCGTTTGTGTAATCAACAATAAATCTTTGCAGTTCTGGGTCTGATTTTTGATAATTTAATTTTTGTATAAGTCTGTAGACTAATAGATACTCATGTTTTTTAATTCGATTTTAAATAAATTTGTATGATTTGCCGACATTTCTATGAGAGGTTACACAAGTATTATGTTATACTCGGTGGTATTAAATCTTTACATAAATCGAATGAAAAGGAACACCAAAGGAATCTGAATGGGTAGAATTACATTATCAATAATATCACGATACCGTGATAATATTAACTGTGTAATATTTTGTATCGCGGTATATCACGATGCCAGTTACCACAAGATTTTTGGAAATCTTAAAATTCACGTTATTCAAGGGGCGTGGCTTCAATTATATTGAAATGCAAGCGCATCGAGATATTTTATGTCGGTGCAAGCGAATGCTTGCAGTCATGACAGAACAACGTGTGAGTTGTGACGATGATGAAAGACGCTTACGAAGGAAAAAAATACCTTTAGGAATTTATTCTCTTGAGACATGTCCCGCTTTATGGAACCCTGAACATAAATATTTTAAAGTAACTGCCGAAATCGTCCACATCGGCGCCCAAGATCATTTCTTGTATTATAAGTGTTTTTTTTATACGATAATGGAAGGCAAACAAGCAGACGGATTTCCTAATGATAAGAAATCCATGCCGCCTAGAGACACCAAATTCGGTAATTATTTAATTAATTGCTTACCGGGATTGATCCAATGGAAATGTTGTCAAAAAAAATATTTTTCTTGGTTTATTCGACTCTCTCGATATCTCCGAATTTCGCACATAATAAACAATTTTTTGTTGGCACTTCAAAATAACAAATTCTGTTGAAGTTATTAAACAAACGCAAGCATAAAAAGCTTCACAATCACAATCAACTATTTTATGAAAATTTCAAAATTTTAAAATTAAATTACATTGTTTTGATAATCAAACCTTTTCACCAAATGACCACAGACCTAAGTCCCGCTTCTACAAACATGGCAAACGATAATACTGACGCTCATGCAAAAAAGGAGACTGTGACATTGACAGTCGCTTGACAAATAACAATTGTTTGACATATTTTCAAGTCGTAAAACGCAAAGTAGTTACGTAAAATATAGAGTTTTAGGTTTTAATTTGCAAAATATCTCTTAACCTTCTCATGAATTAATTGCTAAGTAAGTATTTTATTGTTTGTGTGTTAAAATAATGCAGTAATATTATCGTATACATACCTATTAATTTACACTGCCTTTAATTACGCACTTTTACAGCGAAAATGCAAGCTATAAAAGCTTTAGGTGTTACAACACCTTCAACTGTTTTATCCGTGATAAAAAAGGGTGCTTTTGCTCCACTGTGTAACCAAATACGAGAAACACATTTGCCTGCCCCGAATCCCAATGAAAGGCGACCCTATTCTCCATTTCAAGACGCTAGTAATTCTGCAGAGTATGCAGTGGCTCGATTAGATGATCTGCTCAACTGGGGAAGGAAGGGATCTATGTGGCCCATGACATTCGGTTTAGCCTGTTGTGCAGTAGAGATGATGCACATAGCTGCACCTCGTTATGACATGGACAGGTATTCAAGTTTTATTTATAATATTAAATTTATATATGTTAAACCTTTTGATCACATTCCTTAGATTTGTTGATTAAAATTGCTGGCTGAAACAGGTCGAAACTCACAGCACATACTTAGTACCATTATTTTAATTTAAACTCAAAAGCTTAGATTATAATTCTATAAATTTTCTTGTATCGTCAGGTTTAAAAAAGGGTACCGACTTTTGAAACAACCATCATTTAGAACTGGTTGCACTACAAGTATATAAATGTATTCTTGTTCCAATTTACAGAATATTGTTTTGCAAATAGTTATTATTATCCACAAAACAACTTATAATTTCAGCCATTTTGAAGTAGAATGAAATTTGTTTACAAATTTGCCCATTTTATTTAATTAAATTTGTAACTGTCTCAACAGCTTAATTTGTATGTCTACAATTCCCAAGAAACAGGTATAGAAACCTCTATACCTTACCAGTATTGATAAAAGTACCCATCATGTATATTATTTATTTTATATGATAATCCAGAGAACAATTATTACAAAAGCTCTCCTGATAGTAAGAGCCAGTTGTGGCATATGGACACTATAGATTTTACTGTTGCTGTGGCTGGGATGTTGGCCTATGGTATCTTTATTATTTCATTTTTCAACTTACAGATATGGAGTAGTATTTCGTGCTTCACCAAGGCAGGCTGATGTTATGATTGTAGCTGGCACATTAACTAATAAAATGGCTCCAGCCCTTAGGAAGGTTTATGATCAAATGCCTGATCCAAGATGGGTTATCTCAATGGGCAGCTGTGCAAACGGCGGTGGCTATTATCATTACTCTTATTCTGTTGTAAGGTATTGTTATTACATATTTTTGTTATATTTTATGGTTGTTAAGTCAATAATTAATGCCTTGATCGGTAAAACACCTAAAAACAATTGATTGCCTCATTGGCCAGGGTTTAGTGTACATTCCTAACTCCACCGGTGATCATGAGGCTCGAGTTTGATTCCCGATGAGGGCAGGCATTTGTGTGATGAACATACATAGATGTCTATATTTTCAGATCTGGGTGTTTATTAAATTTATACTGGTGTCTCAGTATTACATACTATGTATTAGTATTGTTGTTTGACACCCATAACACAATTATAATACACAATTATAATACACAATTATATAATTGCTCACTTTAGGATTAGATTAATTTGTGTAATCTGTCTAGGTAGACATAAATGTGTCACATTCATATTATTTCATTTAAATGTGGCAATGTAATTCACCGGCCAAATTCAAATTTAATTTCTCTACTTACTCAAAAAACTGTCAAAATCAATGGTTGCTTAATCTACAGGACAAACTGTGTCACAGGAAAACCTAAACAAATCAATTAAATTATTGCTAATAATAAAATAATAAATGTCTTTGGGCAAATTACACAAATTAATCAAACACTAGAAACAAGCAAATTACATGCTTGTGTTTAGATTTAGGTTATAACATAAACAAATAAAAATCCTTGAGCGTAGGATAGTAAGATGTCACTATACTAGGTGGTAGACTTTTGCAGGGACTCACCTGGATAGGTATCAGTATCATAAAAAAAACTATTATAAATACCAGAACAAATTTGGTAAACTAGACCATGATATTTAGACAAATATATTCATCACACAAAAATATTTGCCCTTGTAAATTGAAACTAAAGTTCACAATTGTAAGCAGTGTGTATGCATACTAAATATTTAATTTCATATCTTTCAGAGGTTGTGACCGCATAGTACCTGTGGATATTTATGTTCCTGGGTGTCCACCAACAGCTGAAGCTTTGATGTATGGTGTCCTTCAGCTACAAAAGAAAGTTAAAAGAATGAAAACTGTACAAGTTTGGTACAGGAAGTAATAGATAATTATAAATGGCAAACACGATGTTACAGTTTTTTTGTAATTTATTTTCAGTAAACGTAATAGAATCTAGCTTAGATTGTTGTCATTTTTTTTCAATTACCCTAATATGTAATAGATTGTTTTTATAAAAGATATTTGTAAATATGTAGAACCAATAGGAGATCTCCTTAACACCTAAAACATAATAAATGTGAATTCTAAAATCGAACAATATAGTTTGATTTATGCAAAGACTCCAAAGAAATACGCAAATTTATTAGATATTTTACCAAAGAAATAAAAGTTGCAATAATTTGCAATAGTCGCCTAGGGTTTTGATGTCCTATTACTTCATGTAATGAATTCTCAATAGCTCAAATGGTTAGAGAATTCGTCGACTTGAGACGAAAGGGTACAGGTTCAATCCTGGTTGGATAAAAATGTTTTCTTTCTTTGAAATTGGTATAAATTTAACCTTAGCGCAGGACAAGTGCCGAAATACAAAAACTACGTAAATGAAGCCTGGAAGCCTTGATTTTAAATGATAAAACAATAAGCCTACCTATATTATAAATGCGTCAGTTTGTGAGAATGGATGGACGTTATAGGTACATAAGAATAACATGTATGATACAAGTTATAAAAAAAATATACCCAAGCAAATCCGCTAATGATTCCATATCGGTGAATGTACTAATGTATCGAATTAAACATTACTTCGTATTCTACTACTACTGCAACCGGGTCGTACAGACTTCTCCATTCAATTTAAAAAACGATTCTGAATAGCTTCGATAATGGAGGGGAGTCAGATTTTTTTTTGGTATTCCGCGTTTGGTCTTTAAGGGTGAAGCCAAACGAGCGTAACTTTATGAGTCGTCTCGCGTAATTTCGATCAATAATGTCGGTCATTGGTCATTTATAGTGAGTCGGTAGACAACTCATTTTGCGTCATCGTGTGGTACAAACTGCATTTTTATATGAAACTGAATGCAGCAGAAATTACGCGCGACTCGCCATTCATAAAATTACGCTTGTTTGGCTTCACCCTTAAAGACCAAACGCGGAATACCAAAAAAAAATCTGACTCTCCTCCATTATCGAAGCTATTCAGAATCGTTTTTTGAATTGAATGGAGAAGTCTGTACGACCCGGTTTTGGTAGTAGTAGAATACGAAGTACCCTTTACCCTAAGAGAGTTATCGAGGCGGCAAATCAATCACCACAGAGTACTGAGTACCAAACACAATACAGGTAACATTAGGAGGGTGTGTGTACCAACAGGTCCCCCACTCGGCCGTACCTACACCGATAAATGCCTACAAATTCGCGTGGAGCCGCATCCACTCAGACAGTGATTGTCGCCGCGTATATAAGTCGAGAATATAGCGTGTAAGTCGTACCTATGTTAAGATGAAAGATGAGCATGTATTAAACTGGGAGCTAAATATTTGACGTTGGTTTGTTACTCAAAGCATTTGACTAACCCTAATCTGGGGCCTCCCCAACTATTAGACTAACCAACGTCATTCCCACAAAACTAGGTTAGTTTGAATATTACTTTACTATCGGTAAACCAGTAGATATAGAAAAATTAAATATGTACCTAAGTGAGTATAGGAAGTAGATATTTGGAAGGAGGAGGTTAATCATTCTTGAACACACGTTGTCAAAACCACCGCCTGAAAACGATTTCTTCAACAGATTGCAGGCTGATAGGTAACCACGATGGGCGAGGAATGTAAGAAAAATTAGGTATGATTGAAGAATTGACATATCTAGGGCTACAGGTGAAAAAAATGAAAAGAGCACATTTAAATTAATAAATATAAATCCCCGTGTTCGTCCGGGCTCCTTTGCAGAACAGACCACCTGCCTTCCTGCCAGGCGTAAAAGGCGAGCATAGGCTTTCCTTCACTAACACCGTGACTTTTGACTAGGTGGTAGAGTTTCGCAGCGACTCGCCCAGATTTTTACCACCGCCTTACCTATTCCATGACGTGTTCCGGTTTGGAAGGTAAGGTAGCCCGTAAACTTACTTTTGCTCGAGGCCTAACATCCCGGCCTCAGGTTGGCTACGCCCCATTACCACCTTTGGTGTCTAGGCGGCTTATTTT
The DNA here is from genome assembly GCA_002245505.1 of Calephelis nemesis. NCBI lineage: Eukaryota > Metazoa > Arthropoda > Insecta > Lepidoptera > Riodinidae > Calephelis > Calephelis nemesis. Next base: position 15,488 of record NJDD01011233.1, read on the forward strand.
CTTAATTTTTCTTACCATGTAACGTAGTGGGGGTGGCTTAGCTACCACCCACCACTATGTTAACAGAAGATAAACAAACCAACAGACATATTTGGTATACGGGATCCTGTTGGCATAAAAATAATTAAAAAATATAAACAAAAACACTATAATAAAATAAACACTTGTAAAATAAAGTCCATACAAAAAGTTTGTGCACAAAAAGGTTCTGCCGGATAAAGAAAGAAAAGGGTCGTGGGATACGGTGGTCTGTCGACGGAACTCGAAGGACTGCTGCTGTAGTCTTCGGCGGTTGGGCTAGCGGGACCCTTTGGCGCCTTACCTCAGCAGCCAGAAGCAGCAGTAGAAGAGGGCGGCTGGGAAGGCGGCCACAGAAGAACACCGGCGGGCAGCTTCCGCCGGTCTAGGGTCCTCCCACCACCGTGCAGCAGACACCAAGCAGCAAGCAGCAGTCATACTAAGACGTTCCGTCGACTTATAGAATTGGAACTTTGTAGTAGGATATTAGGAAGAATGTTAGGAAAGAAAGTAGACTCTGAGAATACTATAAGTAGACCGTGTCAGAACATGTAGCAGACCGTCCTTTCGACTTAAATTTTGGTTCTACATTTTAAAAATTTTATAATAGAGAACATTTTTATTTTTTATTGCTGGCCAGTGTAGTTACCAACTACAAAGGCCAGCTTAGAAAATAATATTACAACCATCAATGCTTCATCATCTTATCTGCTTGTATGCGTTCCAATATCATAAAAAAATATTGTTTATAAAAAATATAAGTATGTATCATAAAAATAATTGTAATTCGCCAATATTGAGTTCAATAGTAAGTACATAGAATGAGATACCTACTCAATTCAAATTTCCAATATTGCATGAATCGAGCTTTAAGAGTTAAATTTGGCCCTCTGTCAGATGCTTTTCTACGATGTTGCGGATGGAAAACATCTGATCCGTACATCCTCTTCCAGACCTGAAACCGCCTTGAGCCTTCCACAATATTGCATCTTTCTTTTAACTATTATTCCATACACTGGATGATAAGCTGACGGCCCTGTGACTTGTACATGCGTGAACCTCTGCTTTTATACAAAGGCACGATGATCGCACACCACCAGTCTTCCGGTACTCTTGGAGGTCCTCCGACATTTGTTACAGTAGCCGGCACGAATCTTGAGCGCTGAGCGCGTGAGTGGGGATAGGTTTGCGCATTGTACACTTACTTCTACTCAAAATAACGTTTGATACCTCAATTTTCAAAAGCATTGAAAGCACATATTATATTACTTGATATTGAATTTGAGGTAAACGAAATTAATAATTGAAATAAGTACAAATTTGTGCAAAAAATTTTTATTTAATAAAGTAAAGCAAATTTTAATATCAATAAAAAAATAGACCATACTAGACTAGGTTCAATATTATAAAACTAAGTATATCACCACCTTTCTGATGCCTGCCATGAAGTCATCGGCGGATGGCGTGTTCGGTTTGGAGGGTTAGGTGTCTGTCTAGATTTACAGATGAGGCCTAACCAGCTTCAGGGACGGCAATGCATCTATAGGAAACATCTGATCGGATCGCAACTGGATCACCTATTAGACGGAACCATCAACTGCCATATAAAAATCATAATTTTTTGTGATAACTTAATACAGTTTTGGGATTAATGGTTTTAAAATGTTTCTTTAATGGGATTAATTTTACTTACTTTTTTTATTAAGCCACACTGAAAATTTTACTATAGGTACACAAGCAAATTACCAAAAAATCATTTTGACATTGTGTATGAAAAGTATCTAATTTTGCTATTATTATTAATTTTTTAATTACTTATGCACGGAAGTGTACTTGTTGCCGCGAAATGCCCAGTGACAGTTTCGAGAGCAAATCACAACTCACCATTATAACGCGACATGCTGAGAACCAATCACGTAGTTTGAAACGCCAAACCCTGTCCACCCCCTCGCTTCATACCACTAATCATAGGTACCTAAAAAATGACTTCTGAGATCTGCGCATAAAACGGTCAGCGCTCAAGATCCGTGCCGGCTACTGTACAAAGAATCCAGAGAGTCCCGGACGACAGGACCACCAAGCTTGATCGTCTTAGCTGTAACCATATCTATTCCCACAGCCTTACCATATTTCATACTTCTAATCGCCCATTCGATTTTTGCCATCTTAATGCCATCACATGCCACCGCTGTCTGAGTCATTTGAGTACTTAGACTCAAAGGCAGCATCCTGGGCATATTTATACATATGTCCATAAAATTCACTTTAAGAGCTTGCAAGAACATCACCACTAAACTCTATTCATTCTAGAGACAGACGAAAAACTTCGGGACTTCACCTCCCTCCAAAAGTTATGGTCTTCATCTCGAAGTTGTTAGCCAACCTCTCTTCAAATTGCATAATTTCTCTTTCGTGTTTTTCTTGTACTAATTATTATTTAGTGATATTCTTGCAACAGTACATTTCTTTCTTCAACTCGGTTTTTTGGCGCCATTGAGAAAAAAGATGGTCGAAGTTTTTTCATAGTTATTGAATTTCATGTTGATTTGTGTGAAATTAGTCAATTTTGGTGGCATTTTGGATAATTTTGTTCAGTGAAAGTGCACGATTGAAATAATCATGAAGAAATTAGCGTGTCATGTATTTCCTCGTTGCCGAAAAATCTCCTTACATGAGCTTGTGTAATGAGGCCACCGCTTTACCCAAGAGCCTCACACGACTTACTGACGACTTATGACTAATTATAATTGATTGAAATTTGATGCAAAATTCTACTTGACGAATGGCAAAACACTAACGTGAAGAAAGAAAAAAGAACTCTTTCATACAATCACTCGATTGCATACATGATACAAACTCTAGCCAGGCTATCTATTATTCCTCTTGGGAAACAAGTCATTTTAACAGGTGGTAGAAGCTCGCCCGAGTAAGTATCCAAAGGTTTAATCTCTTGCTGTCATAATTAGTGCTCATTATTATCGTGTTCCGATTGGTTACTAACGCAGCCATTAAATTTAATTGCACATGAGGTATGAGATCCCAGCCTCAGTTAAGCAGTATACCTAGCATTTTTGCTGTCTATGGGCGACGTGTACATAACTATTTCTTACGACTAAGAAATTAAGCTGCGCGTTTGCCTTCCACCGTCTTCAAAAATTTTACAAAATAGAATAAGACATTGTAAGGCCCAAATGCAACTTGTTTAACTGTAATAGTGGAAAGTATCGAAAAAATCTTATATTTTTCCCCCCGTGTTGCCTCCGGGCTTCTTTGTAGAATAGACCATCTGCCTTCCTGTGCCAGGCAGCTCGTAAAAGGCGAGCATAGGCTCACCTTCACTAACACCGTGATATCTGACTAGGTGGTAGAGTTTAGCAGCGACTCGTCCGGATTGGTACCACCGCCTTACCTATTTCTGCCGTCATAACGTCATGACGTGTTCCGGTTTGAAGGATAAGGTAGCCGGTAAACTTAATTTTGCTCGAGGCCTAACATCCCGGCCTCAGGTTAGCAACGCACCATTACCACCTTTGGTGTCTCTAGGCGGCGTGAATTTCTTAACACCAGAAAATCCGTCTGCTTGTTTGGTTTCCAATATTATAAAAAAAGTAGAAGTAGAAAGATTTCCTAACATAAACTACCTAATACATAAAGTGGAAATTTTATAAAAGCTTAACAAGTGGTAGGTATTTCCTCTGTGTCTCGGGGTTGATTCCCAGGTCAGACAATTTCTAAAATGTGATGTTAAGTTTTACCCGGGATTGACCAAGTGCTGGACTGACGATAGGTTAGCCACCTAACACAGTGATAATTAAAGTACTTTAGGTAGGTAGGTAGGTATCTTTTAAAGATGCGGGTGTGAGGATACATTTTTACATGAATATTTAACTAGTTCATTTGAGCTGAATTTTGTTATTTGTACACTAACAGTGAGTAAGTATCTTCACGCCCCTATCCCGAAGGAGTAGGCAGAGGTATTTGTACACTATTAAGTAGGTGGGTATGTAAGTTATTTAATACCCAGAGTAATAAAATATAAATAATTTAAATATTATAATTTGTAGGTATGTACCTACCTAGTACCCAAATAGTAAACAATAATGCCTTGAAATACGTGGATACTTACGTAATCTTTCAATCTGAGTTTTCATCACTACACTAAACTATTTATCACAAAGTCACTTAAAGTTTTACAAAAAAAGCTTCAAAATGTCCCCCGTCGTGGTCAGTGCATAATGAAACCCGTCGCATTGTTGACCTTTGCACGTTTCTTAGCATATCCACTGTTATGGTGTCAAATGCAGCTGTTATCTTGGCCTGCATTGTCTCTCTATCTCGACATTCATGAGCGTACACCAAGTTCTTAATGTGTCCCCATAAAAAAAAATCAAGTGGAGTTAAGTCTGGAGACTGTGGTGGCCAAGCAACTGGTCCGCGGCGTCCAATCCAAACAGGAAAACGATCATCCAAATACTGCCTTACTTGACGAGCAAACTGAGCTGGGGCTCCATCGTGTTGAAATATTATAGCGCTGTACACTGTCAGTGGAAGTTCCTCCAAGGCATCTTCTAAGGTGGTTGTTAAAAAATCTAAATAATTTTGGCCGTTCAGACTATTAGGTAAAAATACTGGCCCAATAAGATGGTCGCCGATGATACCTGCCCAGACATTGACATGCCACTGGTGCTGGAAACTGCTTTCACGAGAGGCATGAAGGTTTTCATGTGCCCATATGTGTTCATTGTGCACATTTGACATACCACCTCTCGTAAATGATGCTTCGTCACTCCATAAAACTTTTGCAGCGAAGTTTTGACCTTCTTCCACCCTATTCCTGTACCAGTTACAAAAATTCACTCTGTGTATAAAATCTGCTGCCAGCAGTTCTTGACTTTTGCGAAAGTGATAGGGATGCTGGTTATCTGAAGACAAAGTACGCCAAACAGCCATGTGGTTTGTATTTAGTGAAGCTGCCGTTCGCCGAGTACTTGTCCGTGGATCGTTCGACACGTGTTGGAGTATACTTTCTTCTAAATCAACTCTAGCTCGCGTACTTGGACGTCCGTCTCTTCTAGCGTGAAAAGATCCCGTACTTTGAAGTCGATGAGTCAGGCTTCTAAAAGCGTCATAAGACGGAAGCCGGCGTTGCTCGTTGAGAGGTCTACCATCAATAAAGCGCTCAAAATACAGTCGCCGCGCTTCAGCAATATCACTATTTAGAGAAGCTCCAACACAGAGTATCATATCATAATATTCGTTATTAGAAAATTCACCCATTTCTACTAACAAACGATTTAATAACAATAACAACCTTCGACAAATTCCAAAACGAAAGCAAGGAAAGCAATGGCGTAAACGGAAATCTTGATTTTCCATTTTTATTATTTTTTACCAAAGTGATTTTGTGTGTCACATAGAGTTCTAATTAATTTTTAAAATATTTATTTAATAAGTAAGGATTTTTACACAGTTAATACCGTCAACAAATTATTTGAAAACTTTTAAGACTGTGTTTAATATTGTGATTTCTACGTAACGACGTCATTAGATTTGTCAATTGTAATTCCATTTGCTTACACTAATGAACGGCTAACCGAGTTACTATTGTCATTTTATTAGTTTAAATTTCAAATTAATTTTTCATAATAAAAAAATAATTTTGAATAAACTTTAGAGCTACGATACATAAAAAGGTTTTGGTAATGACTTTGTTGAAAACTCAGATAAAGTATCCCCTAGATGGATCACATTTAAGTTGAATAAATAACCTATACCTCTCTCAATAATTTTAATGTTGACATCGTATGTGTCAAAAAGAGATAGCAATTGCACTTCCGTACGTCTTCAAACGCCGAGCGCCACTAGTCTAGAATCGCCATATTGTTTGTTACTCTGCTGGTTAACACATTATTTTGACGATTTTGCTTAAAATATTTACCTATTGTGAATAATATAACGGTTTGAGTGTGGTTTTCATTTCGTAAAGAATAATAGCGTGTATTGGGCCTGGATGTTCCAATAGAGTTGGTGTTTTGAAAGAAAATAATGCAAAAGTCTCGTTTCATCGGTAAGTTAACTTAATCATTATTATATGTTAGAAAACATCTTGCAAAGAAAGTGTTCATGAAATTGGTTGTCCATGCCATAAATAGGAAGATACAACTTTAATATACATAGAATCATTTCCTAATTTTTAATAAAATTGAAAGCAAAAACCAAATAATTCAATCTTGACATTTAAAGTACTTGATAGGGAAGCGAATTAGAATTCATATGTGTTTTATCGATAAAATACAAATCTAACCGTGTGTGTA